>LPNX010594154.1:155074-193419 GCA_001517045.1 Pseudotsuga menziesii | reverse complement strand
CCCCCCCCCCCCCCCCCCCCCCCCCCCCTCTTAGAGATCAAGCCTCATTGAAGAATGTGAATGAATGAGGGTAAAATTGTTTTTTACAGTTCTTTTGGGTTAGACGTGTCTTGTTTTAGGGACACGGTTCACACAGGTTGGGACATGTCCTGACAGGGTGTTGGACACGTGTTTTGGACGTGTGCTTAAACAGGACATGTCCAAAACACATGTCCGACACTGTGTCAGTCCGTGTCCAACACATGGACTCGGGACATTTCAGGCTTAAAGGCCGTGTCTAGTTTCATAGGGTTTAATCCTTTGCAGTTATAAGTTTTCTGCTACCGTGCTCCAAACCACTACCCAACAGTAACAAACACCAATCACCCTTCAAAATGATCTTTGTGTTCTGAATCTTGATAGGGTTTGTTGCATGTAGGAATGTGTTGGAAAAAATAGATTTTAAGTACTTACTTTTATTCCCCCATGAAAAAAGGGCTGAAAAATGTGTGCCTCCGGGTGTCTGCTAATATACGGGGTACTTATGGGTGCAACCTATTGCAGGGGACAGGTATGTCCCTGCTGTGCCCCCTAACGTACCCAACCTACTTTGTACTTTATTATATATTCTATATACTAGGGGAATTGGCAACTGGGGACTAGGCTGGTACTCACATGGCACGGGGTCCAGGGATCCATTCCTGCTACCACTATACCCCTAGGTGCCTCACAACAGCCTGCAAGCATGGGACACGGGTAAGCCCGGGTGTGATTTGAACTTGTGACCTCCTTTACAACATATGACTTCATATCAAGTGAATTGCCAATGAGCCACACTCTTGCGGGCCATCCTAGCACTTCAAGGCACCCAAGGGCTCTATGCAGAGAACACTCGGAACGCCCAACCTACTGTGTACTTCCAGGATGTACCTGGTACTTGATATCCTTGGGATGATAGTAATATGTACTAACCTGTTCCACATTAATAAAAGAACATTTAAGGGCCAGCTTTTCTTTTCAAGGGAAATGAAGATTTTATTCCTTACATTAATGCAAAAGCTTTTTAGCTACCTCACAAGCAGATGTCTTCTGCTTTTGAGTAACATTTAAGCTGAATTGTAGTTCTGAGGAATTCCTGCTTGTAATAAAAATATCTTCAGACTTTTTCTGTGCTGTGTTTCGATGCACTTAATGCAGGGCTCTTTTTTTTTGTATTTCCTTCAGGGTTGGATTTCATACTCAATGCAGTTATGGACCATCAGCAGTGACCATCAAATCAACAGGTTTTGTTGAAGGGACGTTGTGTTTTTGTTGCATGATCTTACATTCTAAAACTAGAAATGATGGATGATACAATCTTGCATTGCATTGCAGCATTCACTCCCATTAACTTTTAAACACAATCAAATTGTTATATGAAAAAAAATAAGAGCTGGACTAGTGCCAATCACAGGCCTTAATACATTCTGTTGGGTATGGCATTTGAATAAATGCAAAACTAGAATAGTGACTGGTACAGGTTTACTTAAAATCTAACATTACAGAATTTTCAACCACCCACAAACAAGATTTTGATATTTATATGTTTATTTGTTTCCCAAGGAAAACCTTGTGAGGAAGCCAAAGGGATGCTTACCTTTTTTTGTGGATTGCATCCCTAGTAAACCCATTGGTGTAGACTAGTGGCCCTAACCCAGGGGGATTCAAACTGGGCATCTACGGGCACAGAACTAGACAAATTCCCAGCAACATTGATGACAACCATTTTAGCTAACCCTTTGTGCTAACAAGATTCTGATATTATTTAGTCAAAGATAGCATTGGCACTCCGTTTTTCTTGACCGAAACGGTTAGAAATTGTATTTAAAAAAGAGCTCAATTGAGCGCATTATTACAAAAGTAAGCCTTTTGGCAGCTAGAAAATTTGAAAGTTCTACACTAAAACCAGCTTTTTTAACTAGCCTATTCCTATTGAGGTTCCAACCTTTTTTCTTGCTGCTAGTCTTTCCTGCATATTTATATCTGCTAGGATAAATCCTAACAAATTGATTAAATAAAAGAATACAGAAACAATCGATTCCTCCTAATGAGAATTAGAGTAACTTCCTTTAATCAGAAAGTCTAGGGATGACTGCTTCCTTATGAGGCATGGGCATCTGGTTCATTTCTCACTTGACCTCTACTTGACACCTGTCCCCTCGTGAGAGGCGGGGATGGATGATGTCCTTTTTTGAGAGCATTGAGCAAAGGAGACCGTCTCTGATTTCTTTGATGAGAGGGGTGGGGGAGCTGCAGAAACTGTTGGTAGCTTATTTGGGTCTAAGTCCTCTCCCTCTTCTTGCTCCTCTTCCTCTGATTATTTGGATCTTCAAATGTGTCTTCTTCAGTCTCTTGATCTTGCTCTGCTTCTTCCTTTTCATCTTCCTCGGTTGGGTTTTTCTCTTTTGATTGCCCTTCTCCTGAAGACCCAGAAGGGGGAATTTCTGATGGGGCATTCCGCATTACTAACTTCTGGTTCTGGGATAACCAGAGGATTTTCTTCCAGACCTCCATTTTGTAAAGAGTCAAGAGCTGCAAAGTTATTAGCTGTAAGTTTTGATGGGGTACAAGCCTCTGTTCCTTTTTTCTGGGACCTTCTGTTTTAACTTTTGTTTGGATACGACCTTAAATTCTTCCTCTTTGGATTCTGACTGTTTTTTTCGGCTGTGGATGGAGGTGTTGCTGCTCATGTTTCTTTGGGCAGCTTTTAGCAAAGTGCTCATATGAGTGGCAAAAATTATGGTTGAAGGGGATCTGTTCATTATCGAGCACTTGGAGATGGCTCCAGCCATTTAGAGTGAGTTGAATCGTTTCTGGTAACCCTTGATCCAAGTCTACCTCTACATAGATATGGGCGCATGAGTATTGTCCTCCTTTTGTTTCAGCTCTGGCTGGAAAACGGCCTAGTTTGTTTACAATCGAAGAAATAAGTTTTTATCCCAAAATGCTACTCTTAGATCTGGGAGTTTAATCCAGACTGGTACATTTTTAATTTCAGCTTCAGGATTAAAATCTAGAATTCCATAGGGCTAGAATCTAGATACATCCTTCTAGAGTCCATGAATTACAGGCCTGATTGGAAAATCAAGTCCCTTTTTTCCATGATTGAAAAACAAAGAAAGAATAGCCTCTTCCAACAGCCCAAGAAGAGACTTTTGTCTTCAGAAGAGGGCTCCATTGCTCAGTTACCCATAGATCTATCTACAGCCTTCGGGCTAGGCCCCACCAGGGATCTTCCAGTCAATACAATGGCATACCTATGAGTATCCAGTGAATGTCAATCTTGAGGGATTTCCTCCAACCTTCTAACAATTTTTTTAAAAGCGTGGAGCACTTTTTTAGGGCGGAAGCGTGACCAAGAGAGTCTTTAACGCTTTGAGCTCCTTGCTTTGATCAAACTCCATTAATGCAGGAAAACTAAAACAGAATACCTGCGAATCATTCAACTACGCACTTGGCTCCTCCTACTTCGGCAAACTCAATCAAATCTGGAAGGGGCCAACACAGACTTGGATCAGAAACACGGCCTGCAAACAGAGAGTAGCGGGCTAGGGTTGAAACCCTAGCTGCACAGCTTGGATGCGCAGCTCTCGCCGCATTTTTAAAATTCAATTCCAAATTTTGTCGTATTTCAGCACTCACTTCTGAAACAACTTAAATTAAGCATTTGTTTTTTATTTTCTATATTGAGGAGATAATATTAGCATAGAGCTGGCTGATATTTTTCCTCAACTTTCTTTTTTTTCACTAAAATTTCTGTTTTTTTGGTGGGATGTAAATATATATATATATATATATATATATATATATTTTTAGAGTGCCACACACCTGATTCCCTAAATTTGGGATAGTTATTGCACTCACACCTGCATTCTTCTACATGCTTAAGAAAAAGTTATCAGTATTAAAGGCTGACATGGACTTTATCAATAAAAAATTGTGCGAAGGTTTTGATGGTCATGGGAGTACTGGCAATATTGCTGGATTTGTCAAAGCTTGCCAAGTTTGCTTTAGCCTTTTTCCAGTCTGTTTTCATCACCGTGGAGAGCTTACAGACTCTGGCAGAATTGATAAAACCAATTGACAAATGATTTGTAGAACTTACTGACTTTCTGTGAGATTCTTTATTTTGCCTTTTCAGTTCCTGGGTTTATCAACCAAGGCTAAAATGCCTTGTGTGACATTAACTGACATGCCTTTGGCTACAGAATTAATTGATTAATCCTCTAATTGAATCTCTATGCAAGGCTTATCAACTATTTTATGGCAATATGTAATTTTAAACAATCCCTATGCTTATTTGGGTTTCTCATTCTGATCTGGATTTATTCCCCATTTTGACTGTAATATTTGCTTTTGAGTCCTATGGGTCCTCTTCCCATGAGTAACAAAGCCTTTAGGTTGTTCAGTATAAACTTCTTCCTCAATCTTACCATTGAGAAAGGCTGTCTTTACATCCATCTGATGTAACTTCCATCCGAAAACTGCAGCAATTGAAATGATGGTTTTGATGGTAGTGTACTTGGAAACAGGAGCAAATGTTTCGTCATAGTTAATGCCTTCTTTCTGAGGGAAGCCACGAGCTATGAATCTGGCTTTATACTTCTCCACATTGCCATCTGCAGCATGCTTGATCTTATAAAGCCATTTGGAAGTCACCACTAACTTTCCTGCAGGTTTGGGAACAACTTCCCAAACATCATTCTTCATGATTGACTTATACTCTTCAATCATGGCATCAACCCATACCTGTTTATTTGCTGCGTCTTCGTATGATGAAGGCTCTGAACTGATAAGTTGACTCATAAGACCAGAGTACTTTTGTGGTCTTATGCTTTCTTTGAAAGTCCCTGGAGGAGCTTTATGCTTCTCGGCTTCTTGTACTGTCTCTTGGTACCAAGTAGGTCTCCTTTTGGAAGGAGGAACTTCAAGTAGTTCTTCTAGTGGACTTTCAATGTTCTTAGGAACATCTGGAATTTGATCATCAAATTCCTCTTCCTCCCTCTGAATTTCTGAGTCTGGAAACTCAAGTGGAGCAATTGCTGAAAGCTATAGTGTTTTACGAAACACGACTTCCTCATGGAAGATCACATCTCTGCTGACGTCAATGTGCCTTTGTCCAGGTATATATATTCGATAAGCCTTCGAGCAATCATTGCACCCAACAAAGATACCTTTCTTACCAGAGGGCTCTCGCTTAGGCCTCATCTCTTTTGGCACATGAACATACACATGAGTATCGAATATCCTCATGTGATCAACTACAGGTTTCTTCTTGGTGAAGACTTCTTTTGGAGTCTTCTCCCCCAAGATAACATGTGGGCTTCTGTTCTGAATGTATACTGCAGTTCCTGTAGCTTCAGCCCATAAAGACAAAGGGAGATCTAGATCAGTGATTATGGCTTTAGCAGCCTCACAGATCGTTCTATTCTTCCTTTTTGCAACCCCATTCCGTCGGGGGTTGTAAGGCACTGTCATCTCTTTCTTGACTCCGGCTTGTCAACAAAAATCATCAAATTCATTAGATTCATACTCACCTCTGTTATTTGATCTCATGATACGGATGTGCCTGCCAGTCTGATTTTCAATCAATGTCTTGAACTCTTTGAACCTGTCAAAGGTTTCACTCTTGGCCTTAAGGAAGTAAATCCAAGACTTCCAAGAGTAGTCATCAATAAACAAGACATAATATAAACACCCACTCAAGGAGGGTGAAGATACGGGTCCACAAATGTCAGAATGAATCAAATTCAAAATGCCTTTAGATCTACTCTTGCTTCTGGGAAAGGATTTCTTAGTGTTCTTACTTAGAGCACATCCTTTACAGATTTCGTCATGTTTTGGAGAAACTTTTGGCATACCTGTGACCATCTTCTGCAATCCTGGCAGAGCTGTGTAGTGAAGGTGTCTAAACCTTCTATGCCGAAGTTTGCCAGGATCAACCGTGTGATGTACCAAAGCATGAGTGGAAACTTTGAAGGCCTTGTAGAGGTCTCCCTCTCGAACCCTAATCTGTTTCGTTGAGTCTAGATCTGTGTTTTTTTCCCATAAAAAGACCTTCTTTTCCACAAAGAGGACTCTATGGCCCTTGTCTTCTAAACCAACAACAAATAAAAGATTCTTCTTTAAACCAGGAACATAAAGAATATCATCAATATGAAGAACTGTACCCGAGTCAAGTTAAAGTGAAGTTGTGCCAATTCTAAGTGGAGTCATCTTCAAGTTCTACCTGAGTGGTGAACTTCTTCTTTCTGTAACTGGTGAGGGTACCACGGTTACCTGTCATGTGCTTGGAGGCACCATTGTCCACCAACCAAGAAGTGGAGCAAGCTGAGAAAGAACCAGTTAGAGCAAAAATCAAATAATACTCTCTTTTAGGCTCATAAGTTCTATTAGTCTTGGTTTTCTAATTCTTCTTTGGTTCTTCATCTTCTTCTTCCTTTGCTTCTGCAACAGATGCTAGAAACCTTCTCTTGGGTTTCTTCTTGTTCTGCCTGCAGTTTCTAGCATAATGTCCAAACTTGTGACAAGTGTAACATTCAATCTTAGACATGTCAGAGAACTTACCCTTATTTTGCTGAGGGAAGGGCTTCTTGAACTTCTTTGTCTTTGCTGCAAGTGCAAGGTTGTTTTCCTTGGTTACCTTGCTAGAGTTCCTTCCTTCTTCTTCTGTGCAATCATGCCAAATCCTTTCAATGGTTGGTTGATTCTCTCGTCCACAAACAGATGCCATGAAGGTTTCCCAAGAGCTTTGGAGACCATCAACCACTGTTTGCACAAGGTCATCATAATCAACAGTAATACCAATAGCAATGAGTTGATCTCTTACTTGTTTAATCTTTGTGAAGAAGGAACCAACGCTTTCATCTTTGTTCAGCTTCAAAGTTCGTAGCCTCTTCTTCAAGACTCTCTTTTGACTGGGAGCTTCTTTTCATATAGGTTGACCAAAGTATCATAGCATTCTTTAGCAATCTTCAAAGATGTGATGTTAGGCATCAATTCCTCTCTGATAGAATCATAAATGACTCTTCTAGCTTTACCTTGCTTCCTCTTGTAAGCAAGCCCACCAACATTTGTAGTTGGCTCTTCTGTGACATTATGAACAATGTCATCCAAGTCATTCTCATCTAGAATGGTTGTCAACCTAGCCTTCTAGGAATTAATGTTGGTTGAACCATAGAGCTTCTCTTCTGGTTTGAAACCATTGATGGCCATCTCTGTCACTTAACCAAATGTGATCTGCAAATCTTATTCCAAGATCTAATGAAAAACAACAACAGTGTCCCTTTACTGTGTTTTCACATGCTAAGCTCTGATACCATGTTGAATTTTAGCATTAGCATATAACTTAAAAAATTTGCAGATAAACTTTAAACAAATCAACAGTGCAATAAAAACACATTCATCACATCAGCACAATGGACACAAGATTTTTCACTGGCGAAACCTTCAAAGGACAAAAACCCCAAAAGCATTAGTAGCTCATCTCGTGAATGAGATAACTTAGGAAATTCTTCAAAAAGTTCCTCAAACCCAAATCTGGGTTTTACCACAGTCACAGTAAAATTTATCTATAATAAAATCAGACTGATAATCTCAACCACAATTTCTAGAATTACAAAATTTTCCAATTTAGGGCTTTTTTAGCAAACTGAGATTTTCTCTCTCCTTTCATGAAAATTACAAACTGCCCAAGTCAGATCTGAAAATACCTGACTAACAGAACCTTGTTTCCATACAGCTGTATGGCTGTATAGATTTGTTCAGAAGCTGCCCGATTGACCTTTCTGCTGGTCGACCTGTCCTTTTTCTTGCCCGATCTGGCCTTCACCCTGCCCGACTTGTCTTTCTCCCTGCCTGGCTTGTCCTTCTCCCTGCCCGACTGCTTTATTGGCAACCTTGTTGCTGCCTGTGGACTTCCCTAGGGCCTGAGCAAGCCCGGGCTGCTCTAGGACCCTCCACGGGTCTGCCTGGAGGTCCTGTGTGGCCACAACAACCTTGCTAGGGTCTGCCCTAGGCTATCCGAGGGTTGGTTGTGGGCCAAACCCTCACGGGATGCTTGCTAGAGGATGCCCTAGGGTGCCTAGAGGGCAGGGCCCTCAAGAGGCTTTCCCACAAAAAGATTAAACAGCCCATGAAGAAGTAAACAAGAGCTGCCTGATCTGCCCGAAGAAAATTGGAAGAAGGCTGCCAGGGAAAAGGCAAGTGCTGAAGATGACTGTAAAAAAATGCTGAAGATAAATGTTTGCTGATAAAACCCTAGCTGAGGGTTTGTTGAGAGGATGCCCTAGCTGAGGCAATAAAATAGTCTTCTTCAGTAAAAGTAGTATCTTCACCTGTGAGAGCAAACTTGTATATCATAATGAGAAGACTTGATCTTCTTTTATAGCCTTCATTCACCTGTTAAGTGGACCAAAATTAGAAAAGATAAAAATAATAATATTTTAATCTTTTCCTAATTTCACTTTTACTTTCTTACCAAAAGGTCTTTTTATCTATCTTTGACTTTTACCAAAAGTCCTTATTTATTTTTACTTCGACTTTTGGTGCTTTTCTTGTGGTACAAAAGTCCTTATTTATTTTGACTTTTGACTTTGGCCTTTTTCCAAGTGCCCTTGTGGTCCTTTTTGATTCCAAACGTACATCATCATAAACCAAGAGAGTTACTAATGCTTTTATCTCACACTCTATGTGACACTTGGATCTAGTACTAGGGTAACTTAACCAAGGGTAGCTAATCCTTGGAGAAGTACACAAAGCCCATAGATCAAGGGTTAGAGTGCCACACACATGCCTAGACCTAGTCTAGGGCTTACAGTGCCTTCATTCTCCAAGAGAATGGCTACTCAGAACTAAGCTGAGTCTACCAGTACTAGACTGGTCTACATCCTGGTCTCGGACTAGATGTCTACTCAACACTAGGTTGAATCTACCCAGGGTAGAGCTGGGTCTATATCATGGTCCCAGACCAGATATCTACCATTCAACAGAATGGTCACTCAACACTAGGTTGAGTCCTCACTGTGGTCCTGGACCAGGTTGTCCCATTCTCCTAAGAAAAGGGCTATCGATGCTGCTCAGAAAAATCAACAGGATTTTCTATTTGTGCTCTATTTATGCACATGCAATGACAACAAAGTGTGATCTTACCTCAAGTTGAAAACTAATGTTCTACCTTTTGATGAAACATCACAATAATCAGTCAATGATTTAACTAGTGATTAAAACAAGAGTATTGAAGAGAATATACCACTGTTGCAAATATCTTTGATTTCTCCCTATATTTCCAATTTCTCTCGAGTTTTTCATGTTGTCTATTTGACCCATATTTTCATAGTTCTTCAGGTATAAGTTTATTTATATCGATAATTTTCAGTAATTCGCAATATTTTACCTGATATTTTTGGTAAGTTTCTTTCCAAACTCTTAGTGATATATTTCCTGACATGATATTTGCAATATTGGAATATAGATAATCCAATGTTCTTTAATGACAAATCTACTCCAGAATGAAGCTCATATTTGAGCAGAATTTGAAGTAATTTCCAACAATATTAGATCAACAATGTGAGATGATGGGAAGTAACACATGTATAGAAACCCCTTAGAGCACATAGCTTTCACAAGATCTTCAATAACAAGACGAGCCAATAGAGTTTTTCCTTCAACTTTCAACAATATTACAATAAGCGGGCTTCTCTTTGGGTGAGCCTTAGCCTCTCAACAATAAAATAATAATAAAGTAGATCTAGATCCATGATCTCTCCCATGATGAATAAGATTAATATGTCTCTGAACAAGCTCTTAAACACAAGTCAAAGCACATAAATCAAATAAAGGGAAAAATTTGGGGGCATGCCACTTGTCCTCTCCAAAATACCTTATAAGAGAGGCTTGTTTGACCATGTGGTATGCCTCCTTGAGATGTGTGCAACAACCTCCAGTAGATCACTACACAAGAAGTGTCTCAAAATATGCTTAAGATACGTTCTAGGGGAGTGCTCCCCTAGATTAAGGAGTCAACCACCTAGTGATAACTAAAGTATGCCAAAAATAACAATAAGGAGCTAGGGTGCTCAATATATGTTCAAACATTCCCTTGAAGAGAGGATCTCCTTGATTCATGTGCAAAACATGGACAGCAGTTGTTATAACAACCTCTTAAAGAAAGTGTGCCCTAGAAATTTCAAAATTTGTGCAAAGAGGAAGCTTTTGAACCAGAAAAATATTAAAATATTTCTCCAAAACTTGGCACCCTAGATAGATGTGCAAAAGTACTTATGCCTAAATAAATGTGCCAAATTGCATTGATTAAGGGAACACTCAACTAAATGAGGAAATCAACAACCTTGAGATGCCAAACATTGCTAGGTGTGACCATATGAGCCAAGGTGCTCCTTAAACCAAGTAGCCATTCCACCTAGAGATATTAATAAATTGAGGGCACCCTAAGTTTAAGAGAGTTGTTTTAACAACCAAAGCCCACATTTGAAGTGTTACTGCTTGAACTAGCACCCCTTTGCAAAGCAAGGCTAGGGAGACCCTAATAAATGTAGGATACTTGCAATCACCAACAAACCACGAATACCTTCCACCAAGCCCTAATGGCTATGAGTAGTGCCTTATTGTAGTCAAACAATATTAAACAAGACACAAGAACCATACGATAATGGAGTTTTCTTTTTATCACAATTCTCAAGAAATCACAAATCCCAATAAATTATCACAAAAATGAATACAAAATACATTTCCCAAGGCAAGTCCTTAGAAAGGTGCGCTTTCTAGGGTTAGATGATTTCCACACCAGGGCACATTTGTAGGATGAATTAAAAATACTAAACAAGTAATTATTGATTTTAGGCAATTTCATGTTTCCCAATGCACTTACTCAAAGGAAGACACCCTCTATGGTTTACGAAGAAAACCTTAGGGCAAATTTGTTTGGTGGTCCAAAAATACCAAACCACATATATTTTTGGATTTTTGAATTTATTTAGATTTTTAGTGTTTTTCAGTAGTATACTTTTTTAATGTATATTTCTGCATATAATAAAGGCATGTAAAAGTAGATAAAGAGAGGGTTAAAGAATAGGGTATCAGATTCTTGTCTCAAACTCGAGGGCTATGGGAGATTGAGGCTAATGTCCCTCTTAAGATGGTATTCGATATTTGCAACTAGGGCTAAACTAGCAACCTCAAGGGTTAGATAGTGAAACCATAGTTAAGGCAAAGAAGTCCAAGGCTCGATTCAACAATGGAGAGCTCCTTTGTAGGATAGTCTCCTCAAGCAAGTTGACAAAATATTGGTAAAGAAACCCTACCTTAGTCCAAAGCACTTAACTAGGGTTAGCTAGGGTTAGGAGATAAAGCTACCAACATTAATAAAGAATTAGCAAGACGTGTCTTAGTTCACCCTTGAGCATGAGTTATTATAACTAGTCTTAGCATCAACTTGTCATGTGCAAAATCAAACCCTAGAAGACATTCCATCCATCCTTGAAGCAAAAATAGTCATCCCAAGAGAGTCGTGCATAGCTCATGTGCTCTAATAAACAATGAAAAAAAGAAAAGATATCATGTTTGAACTCTTGTCCATGTTTTACAAATGAGGTGAGGTTGTCTTATTAATATGAGACAACTCTCAACCTTTTACAAATTCAAGCCAACAAAGTTAATGACAAGTTACGAAATTTTAGATTTGTGGACCCACAACATGGGGACCAAACCACATAATGACATAAAATAACAATAAAAATGTGCAATTAGGCTCTACCAAGTGCAAGGTGAGCCAAAAGGAGGACACCATGCCGCAGTTAACCCCAACAGATGCTTTTCAACATCCTCCTTTTTTAACAATGTAGGCTTATTTTTTAAGGAATGAACATTGTGGGTCTGGAGACCTAGAGGACGGGTTTTGCATCAAAACACTATGTCCAAGTGGGAAAAATGAGGTGTGCTAAGACGGGTATTACATCCCGAAGTCCCTTACACACACAATCACCTCTACAAAGCAAAAATATGAGTGTGGCCATGATTTGTTTCAACGGCATTGGATACCTATCAAAGGGTAGTCAGCAGAGCGAGATGAAGAAATTTGATAAACAATCACAAAACCTTTTATTGGACTTTTATCAAACACTTTGACTGGAAATATGATTTATTACTTTTCTAAACTAATAATTCATAAAATGAATTTGTCTGATAGTGCAAGCATAAACACCAATGCACTCAATTTCAATCTGAAGATAAGTGTGACAACACAAAAATTTAGGGCCAAGCCCAGGGCAAACCCTCACCAAAGGAAAACCCAGAGAAAGAATTTTATTAATGAGAGAAAAAATCCGAAATTCAACAACTTAGAATTTCTTCCATAACACTAAAACAATTTCAGAAACCTTCATTCAGCTGTAAATATGCATTGGAAAATGTGCCAAATATACTCACAGTCAGCTCACACGTGTGAACTGTACACATCAGTTTTCTCGGGATTTGTGCTAGGTACGGACTGTACGGATTTTGCCCAGCATTAAATGTAGAAAAAAATGTTTAATTCATAAAATAAATTTTTCTAATAGTTTAAGCATAAACACCAATTCACTCAATTTCAATCTGAAGGTAAGTGTGACAACAAAGAAATTTAGGGCCAAGCCCAGGGCAAACCCTCACCAGAGGAAAACCCTGAGAAAGAATTTTGTTATGAGATAAAAAATCAGAAATTCAACAACTCAGAATTTCTTCCACAACACCAAAGCAATTTGAGAAACCCTAATTTATCTGTAAATTTGCATTGGAAAGCTAAGTCACCTGGTTCTAATTCGTGTTCGAGTTCGACGACCTTGAAATTCGACAAAAAATCGGCAATCAAAATATTTGTGATAAAATTCGGCATTAAATTCGAGAGGCTATAAAATTAAAATATATATTTATATATATGAAAATTTTTAATAAAATTTCATGTCCCTTAACCATATCATAAAAATGAAACTATAATATATACCAACTATATTATATATGAAATTTTTGATAAAAATAAAACTATATAATATAATCTAGATTCTATACCAACTATATCATATATATAATTTTTTATTATTATAAAATTTAACATATTCATTAAGTACATTATAAAAGTATGAAACTATACGGTTTATGAATTTTTTTATAAAATTTAACGATGTTCATTAAGCACATTATAAAAATAAAAATGAAACTATACCATATATTTGTCACGATATGGATCACGACAATCGAGGGCGAGGGTGAGGCGGTCGAAACAGACTACAGACGAAACCGAGTTTGTGTCTGAACAATGCAAGCGGCAAGCAGTGATAGGTGACTGGGCAGACTCGTAGTCCCTCAAAACAGACTATAGACGAAACCGATTTCGTGTCTAGACAATGCAAGCGGCGAGCAGTGACAACTGACTGGGCAGACTCGTAGAGCAGAGGCGACGTCGATGGCAATGGCAGGCGATATGAGCTAGGGCGGCGAGCCGCCGAGCAGTGACTGGTGACTGGGTAGGCTCGTAGAGTAGAGGCAACGTCCGAGGATGGGAGTGTGAGGCGATATGAGCTAGGGTTTCCCGTTTTCTAGTTTCCCATTTGAATTTTGCTGGCGAACTTCACGATTAAATTCGGCATGCCTTGAAATTCGCCCAAATTCGATTTTTATCCTTGAAAAGTGCCGAATCCGGTGACTTAGTTGGAAAGTGTGCTAAATCTACTCACAGTCAACTCACATGCTCGAACTGTACACAGCAGGTTTCTCGGGATTTGTGCCAGGTACTGATTGTACGGATTCTGCCCAGCATTAAATGCAGAAAAAACTGTCAAAATTCGTGCTTGCAATCTGCCACGATTTCTGTGCTTGTACGGCCTGCAATAATGATTGTACGGTCCAATGAATGCTACAAAATTTCTTGGGAATTGTGCCTTCAATTTGTTTTGATGATCAGTCTCTCACAAATCAGAAATCTCCTTCAAGATTTTATTTCTATCTCTCACTTGTCTTCTCCTTTTGATTTCTCTCTTTTCCCTAAACACTCTTTTATACTTTATCTATTGAAACCCTAATCTTAACTATCATAACTATCTAACCAAAGGATGAGATTGATTAGATCCTAGGATTCTCATTAATTGCACAATATAACTCACTTTTATTTAATAAAGTGCACATTAAATATTTGGGCTCCACAACTTAAATCTCACTTTAATAATAAAGTTGAAACTCACTTTTAAAATATAAAGTCACTTTACATTTAAAAAGTTGCCTAGGAAAATACAACTTATGTTCCCCCCCATGTGACATCAAAATCATGGGAAAGGATCAACTGAGTTATAAAAACTAACACCACAAGGCCAGCACCTCCTCGAGGTGGAAACCAAGGGGACCTGCCATGACCTGATCAGGGGTATTTAGCCCCAAAATCAACACTCTACACAATATTGCCCCCAAAACTTCGCCTTTACAAAAGATAAAGAATCTCTTCACTCTGGTACATTTGGAAGGAACGCTTCAAACACTCTGAGGTGTAACATGGAGTAAACTGAAAACTAACAAAAACTGATTATTCACCTTTTAAAACTGCCGATAAAAGAATGTTAGGTCGACAATTACATAAATCTGAAAATTAGGAAGCAAAGTAATTCTACAGCAACCAATCACCTCTCTCTATTAACTTGAAGAAGAATTGCTTCTGCAACTAGACAACGCACTGGTTGGAAACTAAGCTATCTAACCCTGCAGTAAATATTTGTATCTCTTTTTTTATAAAAAATAGACTGGAGGAGTACAAGGCCACACACGTAGTGGAGCGCCTCCCTTGAAGAGAGAAACCCTAACATGGCTTTGCTCAGTATGTAAGTGGTGATACATAGTGGGAGTGCTAAGGTCACTCCTATAAGATCTCACAGTAAGTGGGCATGCATGCATGCATGCATGTGCCTCACTCTCTTTGTGAAATGTACCATCTTTGCATAGAAAATCACCACATACAAACTCTGTTGCAAATATCTCTGATATTTCCTGATGTTTCCTGTATCGCCCGAGTTTTTTGTGTTGCTGATTTGTCTGATATTTTCATAATTCTCATTGTCTGATATTTTTATAATTCCCGACATTTCCCCCCTTATTTCTGTTAAGTCTTTTTCCTGAACCTTGGCGATATATTCTTCAACACAATATTTGCAACATTGCATACAATGCGTCCTGCATGCATAGAGATCTGCACCAACTAAAGCTAGCAAATGCATGTGCACTACTCACCCACTCAATGTCTACAAGACTGCTGTGCCCTCATTAGACTCTCTCTAATGTGCATTCACACAGCTGCAAGTCAACTCTGCTCAACACTCCATTGCTGAACTGAATCTGCTACAGTTGAAGCAGAATCACCCTGGAGCAGCAGGCAAAACTAAGAGTTCCAAAATCAAATTGAACTAGTGCAAGTGAATGTAAAAAGATCTGATAACAAACCGCTTAACAGTAAAAGGAAACACCCCTTACAAGATACTCTTGGCTGGAACAAGACAATAGCCAATAGAATTGGAAGAGCTGACAATACTGTTTCTGCAGAGAGAGAATGGGAACATTAGAAAATGCCAGTATTCAAGTTGAAATCAACTAAGATGAGCTGAAAATGAGGTAGAAAACATCGAAGCAACAGTGCAGAAAATGTTTTGAAGAGTGGGATACAGCAGAAGAAAGATGCCCAACAGATAAAAGGGCTCCAATAAGTCACGCATAAGAATGCAACAGGAAGGGAAAATGGTGAAAACTTGCCGAAAGAAAACATCAATACTACGTAGAAAATTTCAGCAGACAGGTGGGGAGATCAAAAGGAAAAACCACCTGAAACTTAACATCCATTGCATGAGAAGTAGGTAATAGCACAGCTAAGAGCCAACTCACACATGTTGAGGTGTGAAACAAGAAGTTGGGAATAAACTGTTGAATTTTAGCATGTGCATAGATTCTTTAAATTTTGCAGACTGTAATATAGATAACAATAAGACAAGTGCAGTAGATAATCAAGCATCAACACAAATGAACACCAGATGTTTTCACAGGGAAACCTTTAAAGAACAGGGGAGCCCCCCTTCACCGGAGCGCGCTGCAGAACAGGGGACCCGCCCCCTTGCGCGTTTCCGAGAATTTCCTAATTTTGGGGACGCTGGGAAACGTTTCCCCAGAAGCCCTCGAGCCCCCCCGGCGCAGGGAGCGAGGGGGGCGCGTCCCCAACCCTGGGGAGCGAGTCTCCGTGTAACACTGGTAATGTACTGTACAACATGCATAAAGAATATTACAGATAGCTGTTCATAATTCAGAATACATGAATGTAAGTAGAAGGATAAACAAAGAGATAGCTCATTGTTAGTTAACACATTCATTACTCAATATACTGCATAAGTTTCACAAAATTAACAGGCAATCATTCATAACAAGGAAATAATTCATAAGTCAGAACGATCTCACAGTTCGTAGAAAAAGCTGAAACATAAATAATTCGACATTCAACCAATCTACAACATGCATTTGAGACTTCACAGCACCTTCTCCAGCAGAAAACATGACTTCTTTGTTATAAAAGGAAGTAGTTCTTCTTACAATAAACTTCCCAAAAAGATAGCATGAAAAGGTCCTCTCCTCTATCGACTTGGTCTATATTTATACAATTTGAAATGTCTCTTGGTCTCCCTTTCCCTTTGGGCTTCTTTTACAAATCAGTTACAAAAAGGACTTTGTCTCCTAGTGAGCTCGCTAATTTAAGCAAATATAATATTACAAAAATGTATCAATAAAACAAACGTTCTAAGTGGGCCCAACCACCTCATTTATGAACTGCTTCCATATATTAGCATCTGTCACTGTGGCCTCAAACTCTGATGGCTCTAGAAATCTAATAGTGACCTCATGCTTGGCAACTTGGGCTTTTATATTTGCCATTTTGGCTGGAATCAATCGAATTTGATCTTCCAATAGATGGTTGCTTACTGTTGCCTGGGCTATTACAGTGCTCAGCGTTCTCTCACCTTAACTTTTGATTACCTGAATACCCAGTTCATCCTCCTGCCATCTGGCCTGCAATTGTTTTAAGTATTCTACATGCTTAGGTAATTCGTCTAACCTCTTTTTTGCAGATGTTTGACAATGGTTGTAAGTTGTAAGCACCTTTCTATAGAACTCTGTGCAAACACTTTTAGTCCTTTGGGCTGCTTTTACCAGTTCTTCCACAACTTTATTTCCGAATTCTATCAGCTCATACTCTAGCTTAACTCTCTCTGAGTCTTTGATTGGTGCATTTGCTGGAGGTTCCTTGGTTGTTTCCAACCAAGTCAAACGTCCTTGAAGAATTTCCAGGATACCCTGGGTCTTGTCTATAAAATGGGAAGCTGTACTCACAATCTCTTCGAACCTAGCTTCCGCTTGCTGGACTTTCAACATCTCATCTGCTATTTGGAGTTGCATCTGATAAATTTTGTTTCTAAGTATGAGGATGCTTTGTCAATGGCTCAATCTCTGTTCGTTGCTCGCCACTTTTAATAAAACCTCCAATGAAGATTTTTGTGCCTCCAATGCTGCTACCTGGGTTTCGTACTGTTTTTCCCTCTGCTCAACAATAGTCTTCTGCAGTTCCAATTCTGCTACCCTGTTTTCCAAACTTCCTTTCTCCTTACTTAACTCTTCATTGGATGATTTTAAACTGTCCCGTTCTTCTTCCAAAATTTGGTGTATCTGTTGAAGCCTCTCTAAATCTGATAAGGTAGCTTCATATTTTCTTTTGGAATCTCTCCCAACCTTCTCTTCTTTCCTTAACACCTCCTTCATTTTAGCCATCTTCCCCTTATACTACTCATTGTTTTCTAAAAGCCTGTCTACATTGTGAGCATTGGCATAGGCATTTGCAATGCCCATAGAAGCCAATTGTTTTGGGTGTTCTTCTACGTTCTTCATGACTGTCCTCTCGGTTACTGTGGTCACTGGAGGCTGAGTCCCTACTTTTAGGGTTTTTCCTGTCCTCCATGTAATAGATTTCGTTTTAGGATCAAAACGAATATCCTCCAAGCATGCCAGATTGTATTGTTTAGATGGTGTAAATGGTACAAGCCCCATTTCAGCTATGGGCACATGTCCCCCAGTAAGGATGCTACTGGATGTGGATGGCAGGTTCTTTGGATCATTTCGAACAGGGCTTTGCTCTTGATCTCCACCTGCTACTGCTTCTTCATTTTCTTGATTTTTCCCTTCAGTGGGCTCTCTTGTATCTTGTATTACTAGCTCAGTGTTCAAGGCTTATTGAGCTATATCCTTTTGGATTTGCGTAATCTTTTCTAAGATAGCCTCCTTTTTCCTCTTTTATTCTTCTTCTACTGTCTTGGCAGCTTCTTCCTTTGTTTTTCTTTGCTTTTCTTCATCTAGAAGCTTCCTTGCAGCTTTTGCTATTTTTTGGGCATTCTCCTCTTTTGCGTTTCTAACAGCTTCCTCCTCTTTATCATTTGGTTTTGGATTGTGGCTGCTACTTCCTTTAACTGCAGGGACTTTTCTTTTCAAACTTTTGCGCAAGGAGGCCATGCTGTAAACATTTCTGTACACTTGCTCCTCTTTGTCTACATAGTATGAATATTCATAATTCACCTTATGAGTTGCTTTATGAGCTGCCACCTTTCCTTGAGAGTCATTTCTGTGGAAGCTCACTTTTTTGAAATGAAAGATTTCGATCTCTTTAACAAAATCTGGAGCACTCTTTACCCCATTAAACTTGTAGCTACCTACATAGAAAGGTACATGCGGGAATGCAACTTTCTTTATATTAAATAAATGATTTCCAAAACCATCTAGGAATACTTGTCTAACTGCCTCCTTAAGTACTATGTAGTCTGTTGTATACTTGAGCAGCAGTAAGGGTGCTTTGGTGCCTCCATACATTCTCAAATATGTGCCATCTTCGGAGAAAAAATAATCTCCATATTCTTTTATGGATTCTACAGCTCCTTTTGACAGGCATGGACAATCTTCTAAAAAGATTAATTTATATAGGGGTCTGATGAATTCCTCACATATCAGCTGGTAGTGGTTATGATATTTATGGGCTCCCAAAATCTGGTATGCAACATATATAGGGGCCCTCCCCTCCTTCCATACACAGTTAAGCTTCTCAAACTTGTGTCTAAAGAGTATGCAATCTATAAAAAAAGATGACATGAAAAACTCTGATTGTCTCTGCTTATGGCCTTCCTGAGCTGCCTTGACACATTTGGCCAAGTTCCTAGTAGGTATATCTGCCCAATTAAAAATCGTTCCCTCCATGGCCACATAGTACATGAGGGGAAGCCAACCAACATTATATACATCTTACCATCAACCCTACCATACAACTTGCTCAACAATAATGCTATTATCCTGAATGGGGTTCTAAGGTAGGCCGTCTCATATTCTCCTGACTGTTTATGTCTGAAAGTCTTCCCCTCAACCACCATCTTCTTTGCATTGGCTGTATAGTCGAACTTCAGACTTACGACCCACTCTGTTGTTACACTTACCTCCTTTTCCGGTAAATTGTAGGCTATCGATATGAACGGAGGTGCGAAAGATGCCACAGGCAACCCTTCTCATCATTTATCATCATTCCCACAGTGTTTATCTTTGGCAACAACCATCCAATGATTCTGCAGAGGGAAAAATCTTCGGCTTGGTTGCTGTCTTAGTTATCCCAGACCTCAATATGTTCTCATACAAAATTAGGTCTCCCAAACCAATTTTTGGCACTTTCCCTTCAACCATCATGGGGTAGATTTGATCCCATTTTAGCTCATGCTCTGCTCCTGTAATTGCCTTAGTGTCTTCATACACTATTTTAGTTCTTACCGCCGTTGAGACCTCTGCATCTTTTGTGTCAGAATCGTAATCAACAACCTTCTGCAGTAAGTGGTACCTGTAAAAACAAACTTGTCTCAACATTCATATTTCAAACGATGAACACGTATGTATACATAACCAACAACACCAAAAACCCTAAAATTTCTTTACTTTGTCAGTTCCTTCCATTAGAAACAACAATACGAAACACGACTCAAGGTTACGGCTAGAAAACCTTACTAGAATACGAGCAACCACTGTTGAAAACTCCGAGCTCTACTTTAAAATACGGAAACCCCCAAAACGACCCTAACTCTCTCACAGGTGCAGAAAACCTCAGACTGTGGCGGCGGTATCTCATGGTAAAACTAGGCCCAAGGTCCCACGGCCAATACATCCAAACTAACCATCCATCGACTTTGTGCGAACCATGGAAAACGTGACCCTCACCAATGCCTACGGGAGGGGTACTAGCGAGCTTCATGTCGACAAAAAACTCGGTTCTCTGAACACCTATCGTTAACCTAGCCGACTGGGTGAAAAAACGCTTTTGGATAAGTAGATGGGCTTTGCAGGCAGGTTACTACCAGGGCCAACCTAAAATGAAAATGGCCAAACCTAAAGAAAAAACCAGGCTCAAAAACACCCCTATAAACTGGGCCAAAACCTAACCCACCATTGACGACGGATAGCTTACCAACCTTGACAAATCAACCACTGGAAAAAAGGGATTGGAAACCTACTTGTCCGGCTAGAAAAATATTCGCCACGCAACTGAAAATGACTAGCGAGCACGAGCCACGTGAGCTCCACCGAGGAATCCACACAGTAAGCTTCGAATGGAAAATGCTCTCCAAATTCAAACTGACTCTGTAAAAACAAATGGTAAAAAGACTTTGAAATGGACAAATAAACAGGCTTTTCGGGCTTTAAAACTTTTAATTTACTTGCACGTGCGAACCCCAAACACCGTTGGCGCCAACCAATCACGGGCTGGAAAACATAAGTTATCACGGGCAACGCCCTGACACGACGGCTCAAAGATCCTAATCCATCCGCATCAACGGCTCAAACATCCTAATCCATTCGCAATAGCGGCTCACAAATCACAATCTCCCCGCAATCTCCTTGCGGCTCAGCGACAACAATCACATTGGAGAGAAAACAAAGATGCATCTGCAACAGTGGCTCTAAACTCAAAACAACTTACGTGAAGGCGGGTCCCACTATAATTGGATGTTAACGGGAAAATGCCTCTGTCGTAGCGGCAACGCATCGGACAACACCTCCGCAACAAAAATGCAGAACCACCTGTCGTAATGGCTCCCGGAAGTCAAATAAAAAATGAACCATGAAGTTTGCCGCCGTAGCAGGTGTGACTTACAAAGCTTTCCACCGTAGCGGGAGTAAACAGACGACGGCGCGCAAAACATAATAGCACCCGCTATAGCTCCTGATCATGAAAATCCTTCTGCTTCAGCGGTGGTGAAACAAGGAGCATGCGTGCCGTAGCGGCTCGACATTTGAAAACGGCTCGCCGTAGCGGCTCACCCTAGGCGAAGCATCCGCCGTAGCGGCTCTCGGGGACTAATTCAAATGATGAAACAAAACCCCCCCGTCGTAGCGAGCGCTACTTTCAAAGATTTCTGCTGTAGCGGAAGCTTTAAAACAATGGCTTAAAAACAAAAAACGGTCTGCTATAGCGGCTTGAACACGACAATTTATCCGCTACGGGAAAGAAAGAAATCAACATATCACTGTAGCGGCTCGCAAATCATAAACGGGCCCAATGTTGCTGCTCAAAAACAAAGAAGAGTTCGAGGTAGTGGCTCGAAACCGGGAAACCATCCGCTGCTGCAGGTCAAAATAACTTTCTTCCTTAGTGAAAATATGAAACCTTTGGAAACTTTCTGATGGACAGACAAGCCGAAGGCTGACAATCAAAATTAATCAAACTGAAAATCAAAAAGAAGGCAAACTAAGATCTTCAAAGGGGGCCAAAAATGAGTTAGCACTGTTAGTGATGGATCCAAAAAGAGCAGAGATTAGGTAATATCCCTTCTAGGTTCATCTTCTTTGGTGGCCTTAGCATTCTTCTTCTTCTTGGGTTCTTCATCTTCTACAGCAGAAGCTTGAAACCATCTTTTGAACTCTCTCTTTTGCTAGGTGCCTTCTTTTCATACATATTCGTATAGGTGCCTTGTTTGTATTATTAAATCCCAGCAATAACAATTCAATGATTCATCCCATGTAAATTACTACAAGTAAATACTAAGTTTATCATTATGCAATGTAAATCAGAATATAACAAATTAATAATACAAACACGTTATACAATTCATCATGATAATTTTCAAATTTGTCATTTGAATATTGATATTGATATTTCTAATTTTAGTCTTTGTAATTGAAAAATTGAATCAATGATATTACATGCTAAAATATTGAAATAGAAATTACTAAAGACAGCCTGAAATAGAGACTAAACAACAATTAATATTAAAATTTTGTTTTTTAAAATTGAAATTGGGAAAATCGCGGGGGGTGTCTAGGAGCCCCCCAGTTTCAGGAGGGGGTGTGTGGGAGCCCCCCTTTACTGGAGCGCGCTACAGAACAGGGGGACGTGCCCCTTAGGTGTTTCCGAGAATTTCCTAATTTTGGGGATGCTGGGAAACGTTTTGCCTGAAGCCCCCAAGTCCCCGGGGTGCAGGGAGCGAGGTGGGCGTGCCCCTGACCCTGGGGGGAGAGTTGCTGTGTAACATTGATTTTATTTACATATATTTGGTTTAACAGGGATTTATTCTTTACATTCATTGATATTTAGGATTTGATCATGCAAATAATGTACTTTGTGTTGTCTTTTGTGTGCATTTTTGAAATGGAAAATTTACTTAGAAGGATGCTAGTTAGGACAAGTATGTGGTAACGTGGAACTAGAAGAAAGGCCTTTCTATCAATTTTATTATGTGGCATTCATAACATTATTCAATATTGTTATATATGCAATTTACACCTTATCTCAGAACTGTTCTTAATCACTTAATTGTTGTATGATAAGGTTTGATAGGTTTAATTGTCATGGTAACTGGACAACTGGTAAGGATTATGGAACTGAAAGATTAAATTTCATGTGTTGAATGTAAAACCCCACTTGACCTGCAAGCCCCCTGCCATTTATTTTACTTGTGATCTTATACGAGACAAGTGCAGCAGCAGATTCCCAATGATGCCTTGTGCTGCTATTCTTCTGAAGTTGATTTCTTCATCCTTTTTACCAACTGATGATGAAATCACTGGTAGCAACTTTCACACGATAAGAGCATTAGATTTCAAACAGGTCCACAACATTCTAATCAATCCATCTCCTTTTCCTGTGGTTTGCTTTTCCAGTCGATGCTCATCCTCTATCTATATGAAAAGGTGGCTTGCTTTTCCAATCAATGCTCGTCCTCTATCTATATAAAAATAATCTTGTTACTTCTCTTATGATGAGGCATTCAATAGTTGCTTGAATCACATAGACATGATTTTCCTTTTAGTGGGCTTGAAACTTCTGGGACCTCAGATCATGCACACCACAAATATTGTTGCACCTTGAGAAACACTGAGGTCAACGAATATAAAATATAGCACCACAAATTTTCATTCTTTGTTGTACATTAGGTGAACTAAATACAAGCATGGTTCAAGAAATGACCTTGAAAGGCAGTGGGTTGATTTTCCCACTGGCATCAGTGGAACTCAAGGATAGTCTGACACGATCTTTACGCACACTGCATGATCATGTTTGTAGACTGCAGATGTCCCAACCTCTCTGTTTCCTTTGTTTGACCAGGTGGCCTTTCAGAGAGTTAGCAATCTATCACACTTGACAATGTTAACTGGCAATACTAAAACAATTCCCCAGTTGGATTGATGATGAGTTCCTACTTCATTCACAACTCTTGAGTGTTACCAATCCATCCCACTTGACAATCATGACCACGAATACTCAAGAACTTCTCAGCTGGATTGACGATGAGCTCCTACTTCATTTACAACTCTGTAGCAAAGATAGTGCAAGCTCTTTGTTTCATCCTATCTGTCCATACCTTTTTCCTATCTGTGCAATTCTTCTATGAGTGCCTTTTTCTGTTGCTCCCCAAGATTGTGTTCTGTGGTCTGTGCCTATTCTAGGACCTCTATGTGATTTGCCATTCATCTTCAACCATCTACTGCTGCTTCTTAGCAGGTTCATGTCCTTTTCTCTCTATGTATATGCAACTTTTGAATATTTGACATACCTTATGGTCGCCCCGTGCCAATTGTAAAATTTCCATACATTGAGGGAAAAAATCAACAAAAATAACTTCCAAATGCATTCGCCCTCTATAATGTGCCATGCAGCAAGAATCTATATTTACATTAGTGTTGAGGAGGAGAACAAGCAGATCTACATTAGAGTACAAGCCAATCTCCAGTACATGAAAGTTGAAACTTGACCCACTGACCTGTTGTTGTGGTCTTTTGTTGGACATTAATAAAATTATCTACTCTTATCTTATTAAATGACTTCTTTTTATCTGATTTGACTCTCATCTAAATCCTTTGTGCAAGTCTTCCATGAGCGCCTGCAACACTTGAAACCACTTATCTGAATTTGACTTATTCTTTTTGAAATTTTGTTTCATCCTTAAGTTTTGGCCTTTATTAAATTGTAAAAAGCGAAGGAATGGTCTTTTAGCTTTTATTACAAGAAACAGTGGGAATTACTTCAGTGCATCGCAAATCTAATAATGTGACCGTCTTTGATCTAGGACCCAAGGGTTTCTGGCCCTCTTTACAGGAGATACCGGAGAGATCCGTTCTGAAGTCAGGGAACAGATTGACAGTAAAGTCGCTGAATGGAGAGAAGAAGGCAAAGCTGAAATTGTACCAGGTGTGCTTTTTATTGATGAAGTCCATATGCTTGACATTGAATGCTTCTCATTTTTGAATCGTGCACTAGAGAATGAGATGGCACCAATATTGGTTGTTGCAACAAATCGTGGTATCACAAAAATTCGTGGAACAAATTACAAATCTCCACACGGTATACCCATCGATCTCTTGGACCGCCTGCTCATCATTTCGACAAAGCCATATACCGAAGATGAGATGCATCAAATTCTTGATATAAGATGTGAAGAAGAAGATGTTGAAATGTCAGAGGACGCCAAGGAACTTCTAACAAAGATAGGGGTCGAGACATCACTGCGCTATGCCATTCACTTAATCACAGCAGCTGCACTAGCTTGCCAGAAGCGAAAGGGGAAACTTGTTGAGCTCGAGGATGTTAGTAGGGTTTACCAATTATTTGTGGATGTTAAGAGGTCAACACAATTCCTTATGGAATATCAGGAGCAATTCATGTTTAATGAGGTCCCTGGTGAGATTGAAGAAGACACAATGGTTGAATAATTGTTTTCCTAGAAATCCTAGGTTTCCTGAACAAAGAGTATAATTTTGTATTCTGAACCAGTATCAGAAATATCAGATAGACAAAGGAAAGTACAAGATCAGTTGTTTTACTGATCTACTTGTAATCATTTAGCTGAGAAGAAATTTTGAGCAAGTAGTGGTAATATTTGGAAAATTGTACAGCTACCTTATGCAGACGTTGTTTTGAGCTAGAAAGTGCAGGTCTCTTTTTTACTTGGTAATGGATAATGCTTCAGATTAGATTGCTTAGTCAAATTACCGGAGATAGATATTCCTTTCCAACTTTCAAAATGTTTTCCTGTATGTCATATATTTATATTATAGTTCACTTTTGGTCTTCACCAAACATCTCCAACTGTTACTGTTGTGTACAAGCCAAAGTTCATGTAGATTGGGATTTATCCCACTGAAAACTAGCAGCTTCTACTCATCTATATATGCTTCTGCATTCTCTGAAGCATTGATATGCTTTTGAATGGATGCAAATTCCATGATCAATGTCTAAATTAACCTTGGGCTTCTCAGCAATAAATGTTTTTTCTTTTCATTGCTATTCTTATTGAGTAGAACTGAAATAATATAATTGTGGGGTCGAGGATGATCTGTTGCTATTTGGATTGGTCTATAATCAAGGGCAATGTGTTATCATCTTGTGTAAGCTTACCCATCGTGGGACTCAGATTCTTTACTTTAGAATCTATAACCATTAATGAAAAATCAGTTTGGAACAAGGCTCTTCATTTTTGGATAAAATCTAAGATGGAAATTTTGTTATTTGATAGGCTGGAAAAATGAAAGATTCTATTGTGGCCGAAGATGTGAATTTTACTAAATATTGAAAAATGTTAGCAGCATTTGAACGGTCACTATTTTTGTGCTACTATCCTCAGGTCATCCACCTCTGTTATCTGTACATACAGCCTATTTTCTGTACCCTTCTCTACAATATAATTTTTTTTATTCTACTTAAGCTCCAAACAGTCCACAAAGCTAATTACTTCCCATTAGCCCCTCCATTTCTCTTGATTATGCTCAATTTACTTGAGCGAACAACTTAAACACATTGCCTTACATGTTAATCTTTGAGTAGCTTTTGAGCTCCAATGGGCTGCAGTCCCATGGTTGCCTTGCTGCTTTAATTTGTCCTACCTCCCTCATATCGGAACGCAGGAGGGCTTGAAAATAGCAATTTATCTTCTCAATTCTTTTGATTTATAGAGAACCAGGCCTGGATTTGCTGCCTCCATATCCTGGATTTGCTGCCTCCATATCCACCTATCAGGCATTAATCACTCTGTTTCTTTTGATCTTAATCAACATCATGCAGTCTCTAAAGCTACTAAAAAATGAACAAATATATTAATTTTGTGAAACATGATAGTTGAGTGTGTTACTGCTCAAGTCTGTAGTCTTAAATAAGCAATGCAATGTAGACTGAATGCTAGTGATTGGTAAGCATGTGGGAGAGGTCCAGGCCCAATTGTTACCACAGCATAGCCTCTCAACTTTCTTGGGTAGCTTCTAAACCCATGGGAGAGCCCTTGAAGATACTTGCAAACAACAAGGTACATGCAAATACCTTTCTACAACCTTGTAACCAGATCGGTGCCTTAGATGGAGTGAACAATGCATAATATAGACATAATGTTGGAGTTAATTCAGTTTAACAATCAATAACACAACTTTCAATATACTTCACCAATTCTCATGCAAGGGATTCACATCTCCCAAAGCAATACATCAAAAAGGTGTGCCTTGAAGGGGAGAGGGCTAAGTAGCCTAGGGCACACCTTTTGGCCCAATCAGAGTTACAAAATACTCGTAGAAACTTTAATTCAACAAATTCACACTTCCTAATGCACTAGGGCAACCCTTCAAGATCTAGTATAAAAACACTAGGGCGAAATTGATGGCTGGACCAAATTTCAAAGTTGCAAATATTTTGGTTTTTTGAATTTATTTGAATTTTTAGGTTCTTTTTGACAATATATGATTTTTAAGGTATTTTAACATAAAAAATGGGAACGCTCTCAAAGATCTTTGAAGAAATCCAATGGGGTGAATTTTTCTTTGAATAAATCACAAAGGGTGAATTTTTAGGGTGGACCAGAAAAATAATCTGATGGCTATTTTGGGAGTTATGAATTATTTAGACTTTTTGGGTTTTTATGCATAAAATAGCAGCAAAATATGATTATTCTCGATCAGTGTTCCTCTTTTGAAATGCTTTTCATGTGCAAGTCAGGGCATCACCTAACAACCTGTAGGGTTTGGTAGGTGAGCAAACTAGGGCAAATGGAGAAGTCTAGGTGTGCCTAACTAGGGCAAATGGAGAAGTCCAATGCCCTAATTAGCAATAGAGAACTCTTATGGACGATGTTTTCTTCATACAAAAGTCAACAAAATGTTGACAAAAAGTTTTAACAAATCAACAAAATGCACCATAAAAGCACCATTCAATTTAGCTAGGAGCCTAACTTACCAACATTTAACAAAGAGTGAGTAAGGAGAACGACCTTAGGTGAGTTCTTCCAACCATTCTAGCATCAACCTTTAACATATGCAAAAAGAAGCCATTACTTCATCCACCTTCAAGCTAGAAAGAGCATCCCAAGAGAAGTGCATATCACATTAGAGCCTCATATAGTAGGAGAAAAATAAAAAGAAACATATTAGAACCTTTGTCTTATGAATTTACAACCATAGATCCAAATCCTAGGCTCTATCCAGCGTTGAGAGGGATCAAATCTCTCGAGGTGCAAACCTCTTCTTAGGTATTGTACTCAATGAACTATCAACTTTGGTGTGTCCTATATATAGCCATTGATTTGATTCAAACCAAAAGACATCTTTTTATTTAAGATCCACATATAATATTTTTATTATTAATATTTGATATTATTTATAGTCGGCATATAATATTTATTATTGTTTTTTATTTTGTTAGAAATGAACATTACAACATCTCTCCATACATGGTTTTAAAACCATATGCAAGGCCCTCCTAAAACCATGGGTTGTTTAGGAGGTCTTGCATATGGTCTTAAAACCATTTGCAAGGCCCTCCTAAACCATGTACAACAAAACCATGGGTTGTTTAGGAGGCTTTGAAAACCATGTGCAAGGCCCTCATAAACTATGTACAATAAAACCATGGATTGTTTAGAAGGCATTGCACATGGTTTTAAAACCATGTGCAAGACCAACAATATATTTGGGGATAATTCAATTTTTTGTTTTTTATTATTTTGTTAGGTAGGACCATTACAACATCTCCACCATATTGTGTTTTTTTTTAAACTCACATTTTCCTTTTCCAGATAATTAAATTTTTACTTTTTTATTGTTTTGTTAGGTAGGAAGATTACATCTCCCTCATATTAGGTTGTTTTTCTAGCCGGCATTTATTTTGGCTTATAATTAAATTTTCTCTAATTAATAAAAATAATGTTACATAACGTTACAAGATCTCCCCCATACTGGGTTGTAGAGCGCTTCTCGGTGCAACGAGGTGAGGTGATTTATTAATATAAATTCATTTTTCGACTTTTTTAATTTTTGAGCCTACAAGTCAACATTAAATTATAATATTTTTAGGTTAAAACCCCACAAGTTAGGAATAAGCCCGAAAATAGACATAAAATAACAAATAAGACTAAAATAAAGGCATCACATGATGAAATAATGAACAAAATGGGGTCATCATGCCTCAACTAACCCCAAAATGCTAATTTTCCTTCAATGCCCCCTTTCCAAGTTTGTAGGCTCAATTGTGGAAGGATGACATCATAATAGATCAAACAACTAGAGGAGGGGTTTCTTTGTGCTGGAATGAGGTCCAAGTGGACGAAGGAGGTGTGTTAAATAGGGGACAACAATCCTTTACAAGTCACAATCACCTATGCATAACAAAACCAAGGTGGTCATGTCTCCCACTGGGTCACCTTCAGAAGTCTCAGACAATAACCCATGGGCTTAAAGCTCTACATAGTGGGACATCCACACACCGAAGGAGCAGTGAGCTGTGCTACAAAGCCAAGTACTTCTAATAGTGAAACCAAGGGAGCCTACCATGAACAATCCAGGGGGCAACCACCCCTAATCCAAAATATCCATACAATATAACCCACTTTGGCTTTTACAAATTTTTAAACCCCTTGCTATAGGTTTGGCCCTATTGGAACGCTGTAGCAGCTTTGAGGTGTAACAGAGTGTAACACAACATGAGTACTATGAGCAATAATAAGATTCTGACAAAATCTTTTAGCCTTGTGCACCGAATGTTGACAACATGATCAGTGCTAGCAAATTACAATGGAGGAATTAGTCTCAAAATTCAGCTTGTCAAATACTTCTATTTGAATACAGTTATTTGACATTTCATCTTACCTTTGAATTATCATTGGTCCAGTCTTTGCACATGCATAATGAGTTTCCCAATTTGTCTACGAAATTGTGATCCCATTTTTTTTTTATCTTGCAAGCCCATGTTTGGCTTAGCTCACATGCCTTTCAACAGAGTCAAGAGTGTTCCTGTTGTCACATGGCACACTTACAAGTTCACCTTCAAGAGCTAAAGTGTTCCTGCTGTCACATTGCAAGTTCATGTTCAAGATATCTGGCCTTGGCCATGATACATTTTTGGGCATTTACTTTCTAACTTCATGGTGCAATAGTTCTTTAGTATTTGATTTCATTGTTCTTAAAATGTTCAAGCTCAAACTCTTATCCTTTAATTGCTTCGGTCCCTCCCTCATGACTTGACTTGCTCTTTTTGGGAGTGCATAATATGGAATGGTTCATAGTTCATACAACCATGGCCTCAACCTTCCTCTTATCTTCAGACCCAAGTTTTTTATAGCTCAATATCTCATCAGATCACTACCGATGCAATGAGAAACGATGAAGTCATGTGCGCATGCATTGAGAGAGATATTGGATGCATGCATGATTTGAACAAGAGGCCAAGCTTGCATATCTACATGGTGTTCGTGCATGAGCTCTCTCATTCTTCTCTGATTTTGAACGAGAGGCCAAGCTTGCATATCATAGTCTATAGATCGATCTGAACCTCTATTAACCTCGTCCATGTGTATTGTCATTGAACCCTACTTAAGCTGAATGTAGAGGTGGAACTTAGTATTTGACGTGGTGAACCCTACTTGAGCTCGAGGGTCTCAAGTCAAGATTAAGTAGTAAACTAACACCCTCCTTACAACAAAGGATAAGTGGAAAAAATAGAACAATCATTGGAGGTCACATGTTAATCACTAAAGGTGTTGAATCATGTACACGGTCAAGTAAATATTTATCCCAATTGAAATGACCCTAACCTTAACACTTCAACCAAGATTGACAGGTGTCTAGGCAAGGATTATTGTACTTTGATATATATATACACACACAATTAGGGTGAGAGTGCCATTTTGTTAATCCAAGACCTAGATGAATGAGCCCTAATCCGCGTTGGTTGTTAGGGTCAGGTCTAATTCATCTGGGTATAACATCTATAAAATGAGGTTTTCACCTTAATTGTACATGACTTATTTATATACGATATTCAATATATTTTTGGGAACAATGGGACTTGTCTAAATCTCCACGACGATCTTGTGTGGAGTTCCTTTGATCTTCATTGTTCCATTGTTTGTAATTTCAACATGGGATAAAAGTGAGTGGGTGATACACTGATACATTTTGAAATTAGGAACAATGAGACATTGAGGATCAAAGCTTCCACACAAGATCAACACACATGTTTTAGTTGAGTAACATTATACCTAGATAGTCAATGAATATCATATACACTTCAGCAAGTAACAATTGAGGCAATAATCTTATTTTACATGTGTTAGGCCTAGATGAATTATCCCCATCTTAAACAATCAACGTGGGTTAATTAATGATGTTTTTATGGTTTGTAATGGTTAGCCCACCCAATGTTAGCATACAGTAATTATACTAAACACGTATCTTAAACTTTAAACTGCCCACTAAGGGTCACAAGTCAAAATCAACCACAAAACACTAACAAAATACAAATAAAGATCTAATTGACAAGGCGCTACATAATAATCCATAGTTGAGCAGGTACAAGTGAAAACTTATATTACTGACACCAATTTAAAATAAAAATTTACATATGGCTGTGTTATCACATATTACTTTGGAGCTTTGCAACAAATACCTTAAGTAAAAATATTGAAAATGATTTTTATAAATAAAACAAATTAAGGTCATCAATCTCCTTAACTACCATTTCAACTTATGTAGAAAAAATGCGATTCTCTCAAATGGGAAATGGATAAGGGCAAGTAATCAACATTTTTTTGTGAATCATATTATGGCTGGTATGTTACTGTAGAAAAAGTGTGATCCTTCCCCATGGGAAATGGATATGAACAAACAATCAATATTTCTTGAGAATACTATATCACTATTGTGTTATATGCATATAGTGTGTTGTTGACATAATCGTTTTTTTATTCAATTCACTATGTCCACACATGAATAAATAAAATCTAGAAGGAATAAATAAAACCTCGAGTGTGATTATCCCAAACAGAAAATGGTTAACAATAAACCATCAATACATTTCGTGAGTACTATCCTGGCTGTTATATGCATATAGTGTGTTATTACAAGTGTGATCCTCCCCAATGGGAAATGGATAATACCATAAAACAAAACATATATATATATATATATATATATATATATACTATCACGGTTGTGTTTGGGAAATGGATAATACCATAAAACAACACACACACACACACACACACACACACACATATACTATATCACAGTTGTGTTTGCCATGATCGATCCTTTGTTTAATTAACTACATCCAAGAAGGAATAAATAAAACCTCAATGAAAGAATCGGCGCCCTTTCACAAAGCTACGATGGAGATATATGGAAAGCTTTTTAAAGTGTAACATAATGGCGTGCCACTATTTTTTTATCTAATAATCGAAAGTTAGTTTTTTTTTTAAGTGTAACATAATAGCATGCCACTTTTAAGACAGCCTTTGTGCATACTTAAAAAAATATTTGGGAGTTGTTAAGTAGGAGAGATGATTGGTTCAAGAGGAAGGATTAGTCTTTTAAATCTCAATTTGGAATGTTATATTATCTATTTAGAGGTTACCAAGTAATAAATCAAGTTTAATTTGAAGAAAACAATAACATAGGTCGAGGCATTTTTGAGCCATGACTTAAATTTGGGTGAAAAGTTCTTTAAAGAATTGATTTATAAATATTGTTATGCATTTCCGTTTATTTGTGCACTTTCTATGTACCTTATATGATGGTCTATTATATTTGTGCAAGTTTTGGACGAAGATTTGCACCCAAATAATGAGATTCGATGAGAGCAATTATATGATGTTGTAAACGATATGTATGCAATAAGACCTTTATTAACTCTATTACAACCAATCATATTTGTGTTGAGTATGGATTGAGTTTTGTGCATTCTTCAATTAGTATAACTAGAAACAACAACATTAATATTAATGTGTTCACTATACGCCGATATGCATATATTTGACACATTCTACATTAAAAAAACATTATTAATGTGTTAAATATATGCCTATCAACTTATGTAGAACACTACTCTTAATATGATTGTTGCTAGTNTATATATATATATATATTCAGAAAGAAAAAAGCCTGTCCTTGTTATTCATTAGAATCAAAGGGCATCTTACAGAGCTTGCCCAAGAGATGGGCTACAATCAAAGATGAGAACATACAAGTGGCATACCGCCAAACATCTCGAGAAAGACACAACTCATCAAGTGCTGAGGGGGAGAGTCTAGTGCAGTCTAATATGAAAGAAAAGATACCCATCAGTAAGTTCTGTCATGCCATCCCATATCTACCATGTACATGATAAGTATATGATCAACAGACTAAAGGATCCAGCTCCATACATAAAGAAAGGGGTGCAAAAAGAAATGGGATGCGAGAACAACTCAAAAGAGTTTAATATTGCCATGTGAGGTCAAAAGACCATCGTAAAATTTAGAGTATGTGCCGATACCTGAAGCCAAAGTAAGAGCAACTTTAGAAAGACGGTCAACTAGCTGATTATGTTCACAGTAGATATGGTCGAAAGACAGTGCTAGAAAGTGCGAGCAAAGCTTTCTAGTCTCCCTACACCAATAATGGAGCTCAGGTGGGAAAAGGGAAGACTTGCCCTTTGCCCAGTTTATGATGACTGAGGAGTCACCAAACACATGTAGTGAGGGAATGCCCATCATATGGGTGGAAAGCAGAAGGGCCCAAAGCCCAACCAGTTCTGCTTTTGTATTAGTGCACTGACCTACCCCCACAACAAACTCAAAGGAATGTGTTTCATTCAGGTGCAGGCTGAAACCAATGCCACCACTTTTTGCTAAAGCACCAACAAAAAAACCACATGGATATACAAGTTTTGGGCCAGGACCCAGTATTCTGGGTTTTTTCCTCTTTTATGTTGTAGGGCAGTACAATTGTGTGAAATATACCACCTGCTGAATCATACTGAGTACAGACTGCTTTTTCCCCTCGAAGATACAGTAATTTCTAGCTTTCCATAATACCCACATAGTGTGGAAGGGAAGGTAACAACAGATGTTGTTCTTCGAAAAGCGGTCAGTCCAAGTCTCGAGAAATTCCACAAGGCCGTCTATCTGAGTGTGTGGTGCCAATTGATGCTGATCACTCAGGTTCGTGAGCAGGTTCCTCCAGACCGGATAGTGTACAAATAAGTGTTGTGTACTGTCCATATTTGCTAAGCAGAGTGCACAAATAGAAGGCTCGATCCGTCCCCTCTTCTGAATATTATCCCAAATAAGCAGTTTGTTTGAAATAGCCAACCAAACAAAACATCTAATCTTCCTAGGCAGAGTGCCATTCCATATGATATCCAAAAGTCTGCTACCAAGAGGGGGACACGAAGATAATACAATGGAATCATAAACCGCATTTGTAGTTACAGTGCCATTTTGCGGATTAAGAGCCCAGACAAGAGAGTTCGATTGAGAATACAGACGGATGCCACCCCGATCCAGACAGTTGGTGGAATCCTCCCATGCTATTTTCCATTCACCACCAATACAAAGATCCTCTGCAGAATACCAATAGCAGTGAGGCCCCAGGAGAATGTTGTGGGCACTAGCAAGAGAATTGATATTCAGATTTGCAAGGTAATCAAGAAGTTCTGTGGATAGAGACAGTGATTTGGCAGGCCCCACAATAGGGTCAATGCCCAAACGGTTGCTGTTACCATCACCCACTTGCCAAGCAAGTCCTTGGCCCAAACAAGGTAGGGTTTGTAAGAAGCCCCTCCAAATAACATAACCACCATGAGGACTGAAATTCTTGCCCCGTAACCAATCAACCACAGAGACATGCTTCAGATACTTGTGAATGAGAACTTGATGCCATAAACCATCGTGCTAGAGGGCCATCCAAAAGTTTTTTAGTCTTAATGCTAAACTAAACCAAGGGAGATTCTTTATACCCCATCCCCCGAAATTTTTAGGCCAGGAGAGTTGCTGCCAATTAGCCAGATGGTATCTGTGTTTGTTACCAGCAGAGCCCCAAAGGAAAGCAAAAATAATACTCCTGAGTTTGTTGATGACAGATACATGTATGGGGGCAAGACCCAGCCAATATACAGGAATGCTAGTCAAGACCGCTTGTACCAGGACTAGACGACCACCAAGTGAGAGTAACTTGTGTGACCAATAAAGAATTCTACATTCGAATTTCTGAATGAGCCAGTGCCAATCATTGCTCTTATACCCAAGGGGCTTGAGTTGATAGCCCAAGTACTTGAAACCGGATGTAATGGGGTCCATTTTGTTGGGCAGTAACCGAGCAATGTCTGTACCCACATCTACATCCAAGTTGTGGTAGAGAAAGCAGTATTTTTCCAAGCTTATGCACATGCCTGATGCCTTGCAAAAAGTACTCAAAATGATATTGAAAGCCATCCACTCAGAAAGAGTACCTGAGCCCAAAAGTATAACATCATCAACAAAGAGAAGGTGTGTTAGTGCAAGCGATGGAGAAATCTTGATGCCCCTAATGAGACCATGAGCCCTAGCATCAGCAATCAAGAGGCTGAGCCCTTCTATGACAAGAATGAAAAGCAAGGGAGAGAGGGGGCAACCCTGTCTAATGCCACTCAAGGCTTTAAAGAACTTGGAGGGAGTGCCATTGACAAGAACATCAAAGTTTGCTGATGAGAGACAGGCCATAATCCAGTTAACCCCAATAAGTGGAACTCCAATTTGGATAAGAATGAGACGGATGTAAGACCAGTTAACCCTATCAAAAGCTTTTACCAAGTCCAGCTTCAGGATGAGGGCACACATGTTCTTTGTTTTCACAGTATGGAGGGTCTCCTGAACAATTCCTATGGGTTCGACAATCTGCCTGTCTTTTATAAAACCATTAATATATATTATAGTTATATAAAATAGGAATCATTATATTGTATGATTACAAAATAAAATATTCAAGTTATGTAAAATTCAAAACAATACATATATGGGTTTATATATGGTAAAATTATAATTTGGTAAACTAAGAGTTATTAGTTTCTTTTGAATAAGTACTCACGGGGGATTTGAAAATGTGACCTTCCATTTACAACTCATCTCAATTCCTCATTACCAATTGCTTTAACTGCATGAGCTAAAGAATAGTTATTAAATTATATTGGCTAAATTAAATGAATAATTATCTAGATTTTAAAGTAAACTCAACCTAAAAATTCTACCTTTACACTCCAAGACTTCACAATATAAAAAAATGATGACTGAAAGTTTTGAAATTATATAAAAATAAAAGTAAAGCCAATAACCATGGAAAATAAAGAATTTTGTTACTTTTTAAATTACATAATACAGTGAAGACTTTTGAAATTATATAAACATAAAAATTAAGCCGATAACCATGAATAAATATAGACTTTTGGTTAACAACCCCTTTTATATTTTTTTTAGGGAAAACCTTTTTACCACGAAATGAATTGAGAACTACTAAATGTATTGAGTTAAATTGGTTGTCTCATGAAGCAAATTTCCATGACACAATACTTGTTTTGAATTTGCAATTTGTGAAGGCCATATATTGACTTAAATTGGTTGCATCATGAAATGGAATTCCATGACACAATGCTTCTAGACCAACCATGATGCAATGCTTCAATGTATTCAGATTGTTCATGACCTACCGATTTAGATGACATGTGGTTTGTTGATTTGAGCGAATCTCCATTGATTATGAAGGTGAAAACTAATGTAATCTCATTGATACAAAAGAAATGTATACTCTTTGTGGAGGATAAGAATGAGGCAGTGTGTATTCATATCAGATGATAAGAACAAGACCTTTGAGGATGAAAATGATAGGGTTTTAACCCTGGAAATTGGAATAATAATGTTTTAAAGAAAAAAACCAATTACAATACATTTATCACAATGGTGTTTTGATTTAATACTTTGTATGAAAAAAAGAATCTACACTCAATAGACTTCAAGCTTTGCAAATTCCTAGCCCATTTGATCGTCAATGGGATGAACATTCCCTACCTATATCATGCTAGCTATTTTTTTATTATTATCTATGTAGTGTTCTTCATAGAACACACAGTATTAACAACTAATCTCCCAATTGAAGCAATCCCACAACATTACAATCCTTGAAGACATGAAAGAAGCAATCCGACATCATTACAGTCCTTGAAACCTGAAGAAGCAATCACAACAAAGACATATATCAAATATATAGGAAGTCAAAAGAAACACAAATAAAACTTTGTGATGAAACATAATGATGAAATTTGTGATATGAAGTAGAATGTTGAACAAAAACATATATTAACAACCAAATCTAATAAATTCAACAATTCAGATCCATTCATTGCATACTTGAATACTTTAAGATCTAAGAATAAATATAATTAATGTAAATAAATATTATCTATTATTCTTTTAGAGAGGAATCCCATCCTCACTTTAAACTATTGACATAAACCAAAAAATAAAAATATAACCCAAAACCTCATCCATCACATAACTACACCAACGTCCCTTCACATAACTTGTGATTCTTACGATTTACAAAACTACGCAAACCCATGATCGAGCTCTGAAAGACCAGTTTGACAAGCATAGAGTAAAATATGAGGAGAAATCACAATAATTTTGGATCTGACACAATAGACATCCTAATACTATTTTTTTTGGGTTGATTGTAGTTGATTAATTGCGGTTGATTTCCTCAAATGTATGTATGTCGGTCTCCTCCTTTGTCTCACACATAATTATAGAAAGTACATAAATATAAACAAACCAATCACATTAATCAAATATAGTATTTAAAAGGCCCGAAATGATTCATCCAGTTTAATCAAATGGAATGCAATAGAGTAATCTCAGAACACAACAACCACAATGTGCATACCAAACACAATAACTAATGGCTAGAGCTAATATGCAAGATCCGTTTGATTTCAAAAGAATCCATCCCTCGTGCCATACAATCCTAGACGAGCCCTACTTTTTGAATGATAACAATGATGTAGGAAGGGAAGAAGCCACCGAATACAAAACAAATAACATAAACTATCCTCAATGATAAAAATGAACAAGAAAATGCAAGATAATCCCCTCCCTCCAGTTTCGTCCTGTTTAACAATGTTGATAGTTGACATAACATATTTGAAGGCACGCAACAAGTAATCACAGTCAATTCCACTGTAATTCGCTTGTCAATTCCTTGACTCCTAGCCTCCTTGACTCAAAACTTAATAAAAAACCTGATTGATATATGTTGCACATTCTTGGGTTAAACGGGTTGAGTTACTATTTATCCATGCTTAGATACCCACCTTCTTCCCGTTATCTACCATGAACTACTCGATTTATCCATGCATCAATTCATCAACTACCAATAAATTTTTATATTTCTTTTTATTATTATTATAATTGTTAGCTCCCAGTTAA
>LPNX010594154.1:115125-154249 GCA_001517045.1 Pseudotsuga menziesii | reverse complement strand
TTCCTTAAGAAAAAAAACTGATTGTATTAATAAAAAAACTACATATGAAAGTATGTATTGTTCCTGCTTCACGCAGAGGTTACATCATGAAGATCACATCATTTCTGATGTTTTTCCTTCTTTTGTACATATCAGAACAAAAGAGAAAATGTTGAGTTGTAAAGGATTTTTGCAAAATTTTCCATAGGGAGCTTCCTGCCAGAAAACTGACAAGACAAAACTGTAGCAGGTGTTGACTGTCTGATTGCTGTGTGACAGAAAGCTGTTTGCAACTTGTAGCCTCTTGTCATGAGAAAAACTGAAGGAGATGCGCTGTGAACTTCTTGTTTAAGCCATAAGTCCTGTCCACTTTTGTAATTGAACCACAAAAATATCTTTCTATTGTGGTAGATCCAAAAATGGCCTATGATAGTGTTCAGAGACCTTTGTCTCCTTTTTTTTGTGATTTTCCATGTTCCCCATGCCAAGCTTATTCCTTCCTTTGAGAGTCTGTCCGCTTCCATGTTTCGCTCCCTGTAGACATGTTTGAGCAAAAGGAAATCAAAATTTGCAAGAAGTGTACTAACTTCTTCAACAAGTGCATCTAGAGAGGTGTTTTTGCATCTCTGTGTTTTATTGATCCAGTTTATTACAGCCATTGAGTCACCGAAAATTTGTAAATTTCTGCAATTTCTTTCAATTGCAAGCCATAGGAGAAGCTTCAAAGCCACGAGTTCAACATAATTGTTTGTTCCAGAACCTAGGCCCATAGATATTTGGAAGTGGTGGTGTTGGGTTATGAAGAGAGTGGCTCCACCCCCATAGTTCGAGCCTTGAGAAGCACCATCGAAATAATCCCAAGGGGTGTTTTTGTCCACCTGTTCAGGAATGATGATTCTTGGGGTGGGGCTGTTTTTTGTTTGAGGGAAGTAAGAAAGTATATCTAGTCCTTGCTGGGATACTATTTCTGGAGAGCTGGCTTCTTCAGGGAAGATGACTTTATTTCTGGCTAGCCAAATTCCCCACATGTGGAGAAGTGGAAGGGCTCTTATCTGAGTGGTTTGGGGAGAAGTTGACCAACTTTTCCATACATCTTTTAATGTGGGGCCTTCCCATTTTGAACTGGAGGAAGTGAGATGTTGTGACTGCTCCCAAACTTGCTTGAAAAAATTGCAATTTAGGAATAGGTGATTTGTGCTTTCCTCGTTGTCTTTGCAAAGACTACACCAACTGGGTCCTGCAATTTGTCTTTTTCTGGAGTTGGTCCCAGGTGGGGAATTTATTTGCAAGAGTGCACCATGTGAAGATTTTTTCCTTCAAGGGGCATTTGAGCTTCCAAATACCTTCCTGCCACCACTTCTGATTTTCCTGATAGTGATGTAAGCAGAGTTGTTGATATCTAGTTTTAGGTGTGTACTGCCCATGCTGTGCATGCTCCTAGATTAGCTCATCTGCTTTGTCAGTTATCTGAATATGTGAGGAGTGCAGAGCAAGAATGTATTGATCCCATGACCTGCACCATTGATCTGGTAGTTCTAAATCCTGACTTTTCTTCCATCCTTGATGCCAAAGAGTTGTTGAGTAAGGGTTTGTTATTTGATTTAGGTGAAAAAACCCCTTTTGATGTATCAACTGTATTAGTTGCAGTGGAAGTAAGTGATTTTGTGAGCACCCTGGCCATGGATCCACGCCAATTCTAACTTTTATACCATCCCCTATTTTCCATACTAGTCCTCTAGAGATGAGAGTGAAAGCTTTGCATAACGCTTTCCAAATGATTGAGCCAGTTGGAAGGTTTGTATTGCCCATGTATCTAATCCAATCCAGAAGAGGAGTTGGTGATATGGATTTCTGGATGATGAATTTTGTCCATAAGATTTGGGTTAAGATGAGCCGCCATCCTGCTTTTGCAGCCAGTGCCTTTGCAAAGAAAAAGATATTTTTTATACCCCATCCTCCCAGTGATTTTGGTTTTGCAATTTGGTCCCATTTTACCAAAGGGCGAGCTTTTTGCTCTTTCTTTCCTGTCCATAGGAAGGTTGTGCAAATTCTCTTTGTCTTCTTCAAAATTGACTTGGGAATCCATGCCAGTGCCATCCAATATACTGGAATTGCTATACACACACACACACACACATATATTATTTCAAATTTTGAAAGACGCCCATAAAAACAATCTAGACATTACACTTGTCCCATACTCCTTTAATATGGGAAAATCATAGATGGTGGTCCACCCAAATTCTAAGATATAAGCGCCTGTTGGATTAATTATTTGACTTGGTATGCATATATGTTATGGTGTTTAGCTCATGGTTTTGCTTATGTTATGATTATGGTTTATGCTTTAGTTATATTTTTGTGCATTGGAATGTGCTAATGCTCTTTGATACATTTAGTTAAAGTATATAATTGATAACATCGCTTTTGTTACCTAAATTGAGTTGTATGTTAGCATTGTCTCTATATGGTAAATTGTGGTGGTCACCACCCTTGTTAGTGTATGCTTGGTTCCCTGTTAACCCAAAAAATCCCTTAGTAAGCTTTACATGCCTACACCATCTAAATACATCCATTACACTACCCTCATTTGACCCCCACACCCTTGCAAAGGCTCAAAAACATGAAAAGGGCTTAAAAATCCCTAAAAAGAGCCAAAATAGCTCTCATAGGGGGTAAAACCCCTCAAGAGAGCTTAAAACCCCCAAAGGAGCTAAGAATTGAGCGAAAGGGGCTAAAGCCCTAACCAGGGGCTTAAAGCCCAAAAAAGGGGCTAAAGCCCTAACCAGGGGCTTAAAACCCTAAAATCTCAAAAAAAACTGTAAATAGAGGGGTGGGGGTCACTCTTAAAACACTCCTTCTCTCCCTATCGTTATGTTGCCTGTGTGAGTGCCTTGAGACCCTTTGCCTCTCAAGCCATTCACCCTCCCTCTCCTCCATTACTCCATGAGCCAAGCTTCCATCCCAAAGAGAGAGAGGTGCTTCCAAAGCTAGGGCATGGTGGCCCATTTCCACCTACATAGAAGGTATAATGTTTTTTTTTAGTCATTTTAATTCTGGTTTTCTAACATATTTTGCTTGCAGGTTTGTTGTCTAATGTTTTTCTGCAGGTTTCCATTGATTTCTTGCAGCCATTCTTGCTTTCTAATCCTTTCATGCAGGGTTTCATATTTTAGTTTCAATATTGTTTGTAGGTTTCTCTTCAACCCAGCAAGGAACCCTACCCTTCCGTCCTATAGACGGAAGGTAGCTGTTTCTACATGTAGCCAGGGTTTTCCGTGAGCTACAGATTGGTGACCATACCGGGTCAATCCCACTGGATCCCTGGGTTTTTTGTTTTTAATCTTTTGCTTACTTAGTTTGATAGATATTTTCTTATTTAGGTTGATAGATCTATTTCTTTCATTTTTGTTATTGTTTTGGCCACAGTACCAGTTACTGTTGGTTGTTCTTTGATTTGCAAATCGTTCAACTATGCAAAAAAGACCGAATCGAATTTCTGAAAATTCACCTGTGTTCAATCTCATTTTCTGCCCAAATAGTTGGTCCATTTATGAAAGTGCCCACGTGCAAGGGTAAAAGGGCCCATTTCTAAAGTGGGTTTTCAACCATTTGAGGTAATTCCTCACGGTTTGATCACAATCCACCCCGCAAAAATAGGTCCTCTATAGGTGTGCGACCCATTTTTCTTTACTTTGTATGAGCATTTTAACTTTTTGGGCTTTCCTGTTTGCTGCTATTTGGACTGTTAGTGCAGCTCAACCACCTCTGTTCAGCATTCTGTTTTCATTTTCATACAATTTGGGTAAATCACTGTTAAAATTTAACTGGTTAATGGTTTAATGAATCTACTTAAGGCTTGCCTAAAAATACTGTAGGTTAAATTTCAGTTCTTAATTGGAAATTAACTCCTTGCCTGGCCCTTCCTCCTCTACCCAGTCATCACCCTTCAAGGTATTCTAGGATAAGACGAAGGGTGAAGCTTGTATAGTAATAGGCACTTCATCTGTAATTTTTTGAGACCACTAAAAACAGGTGACTTGGAAGGTAGAGGGGATGGAGACCGTTGGGGGTTTCATGGCATTCCCGTCGTCCCTCTTGACCGACCTTGTACTCGGAGAGTGACCTGAGGATCTACGGATGGGCTTGTCCCATTGTGTTGAGAGCCAAACATTCTTTCTTAGTTGAAGAGAAATATAGGTGTAAGGCAGTCACCTAGTCAGGCTACCATAGTTCAGATTCAAGTATGGAATGTGTTTAAATTTCTGTTTACAATTTACTACTTTCATAAACAACTTATCCATGATATAAGTGCTGTAATAAACCAAACAATGTCTGTGTAATATTCATAAACCATACAAGCAACCACCAAGTATAATAGAAATACAATGGACATGCACACAAATCATACCAAATAAATCAACCAAACTCAGTTCATGACGGTGAGATAGCCATTAAAATTGATAATTTACACTAATACAAACACTTGTAGTCTTTGAGGACATAAGTCCCTGACCGCCTTAACCGTGGGAAGTACTTGGGCTCAGCCCAAAAACTCATTGTGAGGAGTACCACGGGAACCCCAATGTAGCTATCTATTGAGAGGAATTACCAAGCGAAACGGGCAACGACCCCCACCGATTGACTAGCACTCTCGTGAGAAAAAAACCAAGCGCTGTCTCCTGACAGTCTTGGTGGCCGAGTGACCACCTGAAATCCAATAGGAAGCCACTAAAACCGGGGTCCAAAACGTCACTACCATATTTCACCACATGACATACCAACCAGACACAATTGATCCCCCACGCTCTTCCTCACGCCTAAGAGGCGATCCACCACAATTTGGGTCCTTGAACCAACACCGTCGAGACCATTCTCGATGACCCTCTACACCATCAGAAGGCCACACAACCTCTGATTCAGACTCAGAATCATACCAATCTAAGCTAGATCTACATACTGCACCATCCAGCCCCATGGCTGGTGCAAACTCGGATCCATTTTCCGGCTTGGTGATTGGCAGTGGACCCACGTCCATACCCCACACCACCACCAACACCCCTGCTGGTGGCCCTAACACTGTCATGCAACCTGTCATAAGTTAGCTACCGCCACCCATACTGACCAGTCAAATTGCCCCACCTGTCATGCCTGGGGGCAGTGTCCCTTCCACTCACACTTTCCCATTTGGAATGCTTGGGGGTAGTGGCCCTTCCACTCACACTATGCCGCTTACCATACACGGGGGCAGTGGCCCGTCCATAGCTATGCCACAAGTACCCCCAGTCACGCAGGTACATCATGTTCCTACAAAACCCACCACCATTGCTACTCCATCACACATCAACCTTGGGTCAAAACTTCCTTTCATGGCACGCCTCAACCTACCTGACTTGGCTTGGTTAACAAATGACCCTATCTTCCATCAAACGTTTTGGCCTCCCATGCCAACCAAGCTCCCCTCAGACATTCCCAAGTTTGAAGGGAAGGCAGGGGAGTGCCCCCAAAACCATATCATGACATTTCACCTATGGTGCTCATCAAACATCATCGTAGATGATTTGATTAGACTCAGACTATTCCAATGCACCCTCACAGGTGCTGCAGCCAAGTGGTACATTGAGCTACCACAAGCCAAGTACCCAGAATTCAACTCCTTGGCCTTTATGTTCCTGCAATATTTCCAGCTCCCCGTTAGATATGATGAAGGAGTGGAAATCTTGCTATCTTGCCACCAAAACACTACGACCCACATCACCAACCACATCCACGAGTGGAGGCGACGTCGTAGCGTGTGCAAGATCAAGCTTGATGACAGGATCTTCCTGGAATGGTTCTTGGAAACCTTGCTGCCACCTATAGCCAAGGACTTCACCTCTGAACGTCCCCAAACAGAGGAAGAGGCCATCTTGAAGGACCAACAGTTTGACCTCATTTACACATAGTCTGGATACCTTTACACTGTCATTCTAGACGCTCCCCGTGCAGGCACCTCCTACTGGGATGCACCAGGGGCATCCCATGCTGTAGATGGAATCATAGGATCTGTTTACCGCCAAACACAACATCACGTGACACCACCCATGATGCCTCCGTAGTCAAGCAACACCCCTAGTGTTGCCTACCCAAACCAATCTTCTGATTATTCAAGAATGATATCTCAATCCGGAACTACAACCTCCTATACACAACCTGCACCACAACAACAGGCCCATGCACCTTCCTGGCCAGCACAACAATATTCAGGACAGATGACTGGATTTGTGGCACCGCCAGCCCCTCAAGTTTACTATGCACCACCAGTGCAAGCCGCTCAATCCCCCACCCCAGCCCCGCTGACACCTCTGGGACAAGTGTTTGCTCAACAGAATCATCCCAACCCACCTACCCCCAACAACCAACAGAGACAAGGAAGAAACAACTAAGCTAGGAATCAGGGTAACAACCAACCCCAAAGAGGCAACCAACAGCCTAACCCCCCCCGCAATGCCGCCAACACGCCAGTGCAAAATCCCCAACAACCCAATCTGCCTCGATGAAACACCCCATTACGGACTAACAAACCATTCGAGCTATGCAATGTCTATGGGCACTACACCCATGAATGTACGCTTATGGGACGCGCCAAAAAACTCCTCTATGACGAATCCCAACAAGGAAACAATGCAGCTGCCCAAACACAACAAAACCCAGCACCACCAGGCCCTCCTCCCATGGTGCTCTAGAACTCGTTACCAGTACAAGGATTGGTAGCAACCACACCCTTTCCCCAAACCACTCCCGCAGCCCACCCTGTTCCGCATCACACAGAGACATGAGTACACCAACTCCTAGTGATGACAACTGAAGAGGTCAACATGCAGACTAGGCGGAACCAATACATATCCGCTACTGAAACCCCTGACACAGCAGCAACATCCACATACAACACTGCCAATGTTCCTCTTCACCTTCCGCCCCCGCAAGCCTGCGTCTCCCCTTCAGGTTCCTTGCCAACAACACTACTGCAAGGGCGACAGTTAACTATAGTATCGTCGATGACTTGGCCCTATCACCTATGGCCATGTCGGCTTTTGAAGTACTCAAAAGATGCCCAACACAGCGGAAATCCTTTCTAGCTGCCCTTGGTGCCGTAGACCCCTTTGAGTCCAGATTAATCACATTTGATTTGGATCAAAGAGAACCAAGAATGCCATCGACCATCGCCTTCCAGATCCCGGTGTCAATTCGGAATTTGGTTGTGCATCGGTGCATCATTGATGGGGGGGCATCCACTTGCGTCATGTCAACCTTGGTTTGGCAGAAACTCGAGTCCCCCATATTGCAATCGTCCACCACCACGTTGCGTGCCTATGATGGCCATCCCACCATATCCCAAGGCATCCTCCCACACGTCCCCATCTCTTTAGGCGGGAAGACTGTCCTAGTTAACATACAAGTCGTCAACGCTCAGTTAGGCTACAACCTTCTTCTAGGACGTAGCTATATGTACGCGATGCGAGCACTGGCATCTACCGTCTTGCGCCAAATGATGTTCCCTCACAATGGGAAAATCGTGACTGTCGACCAATTGACTTACCATGATCCACAAGCGCCAACAACACCAGCTAATGTTATTCCCACTTTCGACACCACCACCCCCATCACCCTGAATGTAGGCCCAGGGTTGTTTACCGACACCTCTATGACGACTTCCTTCCCCTTAGTATCACCACCATCTCCACCAAGTGATACTACAGATTTGTGCATGCTGTCATCCAGTACAACTGCACCACAGCCCCACCCGCAGCTGCAACCCCATTAGGAGCCACAATACCATCAGCAGCCGCAACCCCATCTGCAACCGCAACCCCATCCGCAACCGCAACGTCATCCACAGCTGCAACATTATGCGCAGCTGCAACCACAACTCCATCCCCACATACAACCATTAGGGAGTTATTTTGGATCCTCCCCAGTCCACACAATTCCCTTCCTATTTCCCTCACTGGGCGTCATGAGTAAGTCAGTAATGGCTACCTTAAACTTACCCAATTTTACATTGGCGATTCCTGTGTGGTACCTCGATCCACTAGCTCAACCTCTGATGCCCAAGGTAGTCTTAACCCCAGTACAATCCATTTCGGTCGAATCTCATCCTCCACCCGGCTCGCAAAAACCAACCACCGCACCTGCACCCACACCGCCCCACCCAAAAAGGCCCAGGGGAAAAAACACGAAAGCTACCACTGAACCTCGACAGATCCCACCTTGTGTCGTCTATGAAGAATAGGGCCATGTAACTCAAAGTTGCCTTGATATTCCCATAATCCGTGTACATTTGGATTCCATGGATACAACGAAAAACCTCCCCGTGGTTGAACTCCTGTGTTGTTGTTAGATCGGTTTTTTAGTCGAGACCAAGGATTTCATCCATGGGAAAGTTGACTGGTTCAAAAATCCCATTTTCATCACCCAATGCCTTTGAAGAAGGGAACATGGCCAATATCTCACCAACCATTAAAATCAACATCTCAACCAAACCAGAGATTGTTAAGGACATCATGCTGGAGCATCCTGTTCCACGGAGGAAGTCGCTTCCTACAAAGCGCTCTTACAAGAGTTCCGCGACATCCTTGCCTGGTCCTACACTGAAATGCTTGGGTTAGATCTGTCCATTGTTGAGCACCATATTGACACATGGCCTGAAGTAGTATCGGTGCGCCAAAAGCAACGACAAATCCACCCTTCCAAAGCTACCTCGATTAAAACATAAATCGAGAAGTTGTGCACAACCGACTTCATTTACCCCATTGTTTTCCACAACATGGGTTTCAAATCCTATTCCCATGAATAAAAAAAAGGTACCATTCGCGTCTGTACAGACTTCCACGATCTGAATGTGGCATGTCCCAAAGACAACTTACCAACGCCCTTCATTGATCAGATCATTGATGCGTGTGCTGGACATGAGGTCTTCTCCTTCATGGACGGTTTTTCCGGATACAACCAAATTCAGATCCGGAAAGAATATCGCTACAAGACTGCATTTACAACCCCTTGGGGCACATTCACATATTGAGTAATTCCCTTTGGTCTAAAAAACACTGGAGCCACCTTCCAATGTGCCATGATGTATTGCTTCCATGATCTCATCCATATCATATTGGTCTACCTAAACGACCTTACCGCTCGATCAAAGAAGCAAACACAACACATAGATGACTTGTGGCAAGTCTTTTTGTGATGTCGCAAGTACAAAATTCACTTGAACCCCCTAAAATGCATCTTTTGTGTCCTAGCAAGCCGTCTCCTTGGGTTTATCGTATCCCACAAAGGAATAACAGTTGACCCTCTCGAAGTTCAATCCATTCTTGATCTCCCTTTGCCACGAACTCTGTGCCAACTACAGAGCCTCCAGGGCAAGGCCAACTTCCTTCGCTGCTTTGTACCAGAGTATGCAACGAAAGCCCACAGATTCATACGCCTGCTCCATACCAACATTCCCTTTGTTTGGGATCAATAGGTGCAAGAATCGTTTGACACACTCAAACAATCCCTGGCTTCCGCACCATTACTCTCGGCACCTGACTTCACCTGAGACTTCCATTAGAGAGAATTTGAGGTAAAAAATGGGCCTCCTAAGAGATGTACTACAAAATTATAAGATATATTAAAATATTATGAGTTAGGGGTTTTATGAGGTAGGTATATATGATAACTCACCTCCTACACTACTTTTTATGCACAATATAAATAACCATGGTTGAGTTACTTTTCTAAATTGACTATAAATAAAATTAATAAAATAACTCTACAATGATGTGACTAAGATTCATTGTAAATTCCCAAAAATTTATTGTCCTTTAGCATTTATTTGTCTTGAACTTGTAAATAAAATTAAACAAAAATGAATTTAATTTATATGCATAACTAACATATTTATTTCATATAAATATCATTCATGAATTTGAATTATTTTAAAAGTACAAGATTATATATATATATATTAGTTTGACATTATGATATTAAATACAATTGAGTGAATATATAATTTAAAATTAAAAAAACATGAAAATGACAATATATTATTTTATAAAAAAATGTGAAAAGACATTTTTATGAATTATGAGTACTTTACTTCAAAATGACAATAATATTATTTTATGAGAAAGTGAATTGTGAGTACTTTACTTAATGAGAAAGTGTGAAATGATCAGTACTTCACTTTATGACTTAAAAGTACTTGTACCACTACCTTGGTTAACTATGGGTTTTCATCCACCATAGAAAATGTGACAAATAAGCATTCTTAACTCATGCAATGCCACCTCAACCATGGGGGATGATGTCATTTACTAGGATGTAATTGGTTGATTTTTATAGTACATTTTGGTCCTTTTGAGGCCCATTTTTGACCTCAAATTCTCTCTAATGCATTATTTATGTGTCGGCCTCAGAAACTGCAGTTGCCGGAGTCTTGGTCCAAGAAAACGATGCTCGCTAAGAGAACGTAATTTATTATGTTATCCAGAAGTTGACAGGTCCCCCACTGCGATATTCACCCGAGGAGAAACTGGCCCTCGATGTTGTTTTCTCAGCTCAAAAATTGCCCAACTACATTATTTCAAACCATACCCGACCAGTGGCTAATTCCAATCCAATGCGATACCTCTTAAGCCACCGCCTCCTCCAAGGCCGCGTAGCCAAGTGGGTATTCATTCTACAAGAGTTCGAATTGGAGTTTGTCTCCTCGAAAAGCACTAAGGCACTAGCGCTTGCTCTGTTCATGACAGATCTCCCTCCATTAACTACGTCACCACCACCCAGGGACAACCTTCCCGATGACTTCCTATTTGTCATATCCACGGAATACCCATGGTATGGGGGCATCCTTCTATATTTACGCACTCAAAAGTTCACAACTCATTTAAATCGTTAAGACAGGCGACACATCTGACATCAAGCCACTTGCCATCTTCTTATTGGAGGTATTTTATATCGTCGGAGCATTGATACCATCTTACGTCGTTGCCTCACCCGTGACAAGGCCGAAACAGTCCTTAACGACTGTCATAGTGGAGCCTGTGGTGGCCACCTTTCAGGTTTGGAAGCCGCCCAGAAGATTCTACGTGCTGGCTACTTTTGGCCCTCCATCTTTGCTGATTGCATAGAGGTAGTCAAACAATTCCGCAACTGTCAGCTCTTTTGCCCAAAGGCAAGAACCCCCCCTGCACCATTACACCCCGTAGTCACAGTCAGTCCCTTCTACAAATGGGCAATCGAATTCATGACAATCAACCCTACCTCGACCAACGGTCATAAATATATCATCGTGGCTGTCGACTACTTCACTAAGTGGGCTGAGGCCATTCCTACGTTCGATTGCAAAAGTGAAACAACGACACGATTATTCTTTAACCACGTCATCTCACGATTTGGTGTTCCCAAACAGTTAGTCTCAAACCATGGTAAAATTTTTGAAGACGCGGTTTGGACTGATCTTTCAACCATGTTGAAATTCGAACACCAATACTCATCTTCCTACTATCCCCAGAGTAATGGCCAAGTCGAAGCAGTAAACAAGGTCATCAAAACAATGCTCCAAAGGATGGTAGGAAACCATAAAACCTACTGGAACCACATGTTGTTCTCTGCCCTATGGGCTTATCACACATCTGTAAACTTACCACCACCAGTTTTACCCCTTTCCATTTGATACACGGTGTGGAATTGGTACTCCCTATAGAGTGTCAGATCCCATCACTCCGCCTCGCCGTGGAACTCCTTCCCGATACATTGCCTTTGGAAAAACGACTCCTCCAAATTGAACAAACCGAAGAGGACCGTTGAGATGCCCTTTAAGCCATCGAAGTAGCGAAAAAACGGTCAAAATCTTATTATGACTCCCATGTCCACCCACGCACCTTCAACAAAGGTGATCTGGTTCTGGTTTACGATCAGGCCAATGATAAGTTAGGCAAAGGCAAGTTCGAGTCAATGTGGTATGGCCCATATGTCATTCACCGTTGCCTCAGAAAAGGGGCGTACATTTATTCTTGTTGATTCTGATGGACAACTCTTGGAGAACCCCCATAATAGTCTCTACCTCAAGAGATGTTACACTTAAACATCACCAATGAGTCACTTGTAGCATAGTCTTATCCTTTTTGTTTTACACCTTTTTTGAATTGAGTCTTACGTATTGTTTCCTTGATTGCACCAGAAGATGGATCCTACTGGGTGTCGATACATTGGATTCGCTGATGGGGCAAGTAGATGGTCTCTAAACCTTGCCTCGGCTGCATGGGTCATCTACTCTTCGTTACATGAGTTGATCCACATCGACGGGATATGCATCGGCACCGCAACTAACAACCAGGCTGAGTACAATGGGGTCATCGGCATTTTGGCTACCACCCTCCAGTTGGGCATCCTCCATCTCGACGTCTTCTTAGACTCCCAGTTGCTTGTCTCTCAGCTGAACAACTATTACCAGGTACATGATCCTTGCCTCTCTAGAAAATTCCTGCGCACTAAACAGATGGTTAGAACATTTGAATCCATCACATTCACACATGTTTCGAGGAACCTCAATAGTGTAGCAGATCAGATGGTTAACGCCATTCTAAATTGGCATATTCATCATAGCATATAGGAAGCATACAAACAATTGCATCATGCATCATATCGTCTATCGCAACTCACACAGGGTTCCGGACCATCTCCCGGAAGGCACATCATTTTGCATGCATCCATCATGCAATATCATATCACCCTCTCATTTTATTGTTTCAGCATATATATGTGTAATCCATCCACCAAAACTCACGCGGGTCCCCGGACCACTTCCCGGAGAGAAGATCATTTCTTTCACATGCATTTGGCATATAAATGTCTCCAGACTTGCACTCACACCACATGTAGTCCAGTCCATCCACCACAATTCACACAAGACTCTCTTGACCTCTGTCCGAGAGCCACCTCGGTTTGCATGCCTCTGCTGCACCAACTCACGTGCCTCTGCCATGATCTATCCCGTGCATGTATTGGTATGTTCCAGAGCCACCTGCTCCATCCATAATGCACAGATGACCTTTGGACCACTGTCCATTGTCCCGACATGGGGGCACCTTTAGTGCCTCCTTGATCGGTTGACCATACTGGAGTTTCCGTTAAGCTCTTTTCTGACTCCTAAAAGAATGAAAAGATTGTCAAGCGCAGCTAATTCCTTTCTCACTCGTTAAAGTATAAGAAAGGGCGTCTACATCGTCTCGTTTATCTCCTTTTACGGATTATGTAGACTACCATCTGAAAAGGACCACCTTGGCACATTCAAGCCAAGACTGTTCCCCTCTGCATCCTTTTATGCTTTCTCGGGCAGAGGGGCCGAACTTTACGAAAAAGATCACCATGGGTTGTCATTAAGCTCTTTTCCAGCCTTCTCATTAAGAAAAGATTACCGAGAAAACTTGGTTTCGTTCATGCTCGCAAAAGTATCTGAATGACCGTCGAGTCAGTACAAGTTTAACCTTTTTCGGCTTGATTGGACTACCAAAGGTAAAGAAGTCTCCCATCCCACAAAGGATGGGAGAGATTTCCTATGTACACTTTTAACCTTTTTCAGACAAAGGAGACTATCAGCGAAAAAGAGAACTCACTGGATTCTTCTTCATGCTTTCAAACTCTCTAAATTTGAAAGCACCATCAAGCATTTACTTTATTGGGCTTGCTAAAAATCCACGAGATCGTACCACACCGATATCTTTAGACACCACCCCATATATAACAGTTTGGTAGCATTCCCACTTTGGGTTGCCTTTGTTCAGAGTACTCTGCGATGTGTCTTCCTTGGATTCCTTCAATACCAAAAGTGTCTACCTCCCCCCAGTATTTCCCATCTTCAGTTACATTCTCGGTATTACAGCTATGATCCCTTTCCCATGAGTTAGTTTCATTTGGTTCTTGGTCCACCTTGCCGTCATACTTTGAACAAAGGAAGTTTGAGTCCCCCGTGATTCCTTGCCCCTGTTCCACCCCCCCCATTTAGTGGGTCAGTCCTCAGATTGTCTCACATATTTCAGTTATCTCCCTCATGCTTCTGGTCAAGGAAACACCATTGCCTTGGCTAGTTGTAGGTCTCCCTTTGTTGACGACAACACACATATTATAGAGGATCGACCCAGAGGTCCCTGTATCCTGGTTTCATTAAACTCATTGATGAGTTCCTTGGACCACTTGAGAGGAGTCCTTAGTGCGCCTCGGGATGGTTGTGTCTCACGTGCTCGACTCCAGCTACATCATCACACCGTTGAGATTCGTACATGGTATTGGTCCATGCAGTATTTGATTAAAGACCCCGAATGTCACTTGAATCTAACACATTGATGAGTCTATTGAGGGACCCAAATAGGTTCATGTCCCTTTTGATTTTCGGGTTGCGTTGGAGACAGTGTTCAGAAGCCCCAACAGTGCTTCTATATAGATTCGTGATTGATGCAACATAGTGTACCACTAAGACTCTAACTCTCCGTCAGCAAGTCCCCACAGTTATGTACTGTCCTAGATTCAACAGGCCATCAGTTATGAAGATGTAGAATTCCATGGGTCCAATGTACCGGTTCTTCAGATCGGTATTGTACTCAGCCTCTAATTGAGGCAACCATTATGTAACACCAGTTGTACATGGTCGACTCTTATATTATAGAGCTTAGATCACATTATTCTTTTGACATCGTTACGAGCATGGGGATGCCCGCCTTGTCCATATACATGTCACACATTATTTGTATCTCACCCATTGATGGGAACCATATTAATACAAAAACCAAAAGCCAGCATGGCCCAGCCTAGGAAGCACCACCTCTCCCCAAAAAATCCTATGATGTCCGTCGGCCATACGATGAGCTCATGCCCTCACACATCAGGGGGCAATATGTTAACCCAAAAAATATCTCAGTAAGCTCTACATGCCTACACCACCTAAATACATCCATTACACTACCATCATTTGATCCCCACACCCTTGCGAACACTCAAAAACATGAAAAGGGCTTAAAAATCCCTAAAAAGAGCCAAAACAACTCTCATAGGGGCTAAAACCTTCAAAAAAGGGGCTAAAAACCCTCAAAAGAGATTAAAACCCCCAAAGAAGCTAAGAATTGGGAAAAAGGGGCTTAAAGCCCAAAAAAGGGGCTAAATCCCTAACCAGGGGCTTAAAACCCTAAAACCTCAAGAAAAAACTATAAATAGAGGGGTGGGGGTCACTCTCAAAACACTCCTTCTCTCCCTATCATTGTGCTGCCCATGTGAGTGCCTTGAGACCCTTTGCCTCTCAATCCATTCACCCTCCCTCTCCTCCATTGCTCCATGAGCCAAGCTTCCATCCCAAAGGGAGAGAGGTGCTTCCAAAGCTAGGGCACGGTGGCCCATTTCCACCTACATAGAAGGTATAATGTTTGTTTTCAGTCATTTTAATTCTGGTTTTCTAACATATTTTGCTTACAGGTTTGTTGTCTAATGTTTTTCTGCAAGTTTCCATTGATTTCTTGCAGCCATTCTTGCTTTCTAATCCTTTCATGCAGGGTTTCATAGTTTAGTTTCAATATTGTTTGCAGGTTTCTCTTCAACCCAACAAGGAACCCTACCCTTCCGTCCTATAGACGGAAGGTAGCTGTTTTTGTACGTAGCCAGGGTTTTCCTTGAGCTACAGTCCCCACCTCTAGAATCTAGCATTGAATGTGATTTGTAATCACTCACTGTATGGTTGATACAATTCACTAACACAAAAATTACTACATTAATTTTATTTACTTTCTCTAATGTATTTATTATGCCATTGTAAGCTAATTATTACTATTGATTTAACGTAGGGAATTGAGTGCAATTAACATAAATCACAAGCATAAAATAAACATAGAACTTGTCTCTAACAAAATGTTGGGGCGCGCACCCTAGGGACTATTAGTTTTGGTAACTTCGCGGCTGTTGGTAAGCGGAGCTATGAGTCAAAATAGTATTAGGGGTGTCAAGGTAAGTCAAAACCCCTTTTTGTAATAAACCCATGGTTTAAATCCATGGTTTAGGGTTTTTGGGTGCCCATGGTCTGAAGCCATGATTTTGTAAAAATGCGCAGTATAAATAAGCGCTTATGTAAAGAAGAGAGGTTAGGCTTTTTGATGAAAAGAAAGATAAGGCGAAGTAAGGTTGGTTTTTGTAAGGAAAGGATAAGTCCCAGCTGTGTGCGTGGACGACCTCTGCAGCTGTGTGCGCAGAGGGTTTTTGTAAGAAAAGAAGGAAAGATCTGCAGCTGTGTGCGCAGAAGCCTGCTGCTGTGTGCGCGGCTGTTAAGGACTGAAGGGATCTGCAGCTGAGTGCGCAGATCAACTGTGGTTTTGAGGAAAGAGGAATAAAACGCAGTTTGTGGACGTAGCCCCTACACTGGGGGTGAACCACGTTATATTTGGTGTCGTGGTTTTATTGTATTGTTTCTGTTTCTGTTATTTTCATGCATTAAACTGAATACATCTGATACCATAAGATCACTGCTAGTAATAAGCTTCGCTGTGAATTCCCCGTAGTGGGTTATGCAAGTTTAGTTTGTTTATTGTGCTGCGAAGTCATATGTGAATGAATGATAAATTTACAAGTGTTGATTATTAATTGCTTTTAAAGGCTAAGGTACAGTAATACCCCTCTCTGCATGCAGAAACTTGATTCTGCGGCACCCCATTGCTGTTTCGGGTGAGACTGCAACCTGCGCGCAGGTTGTTGCCGAAAGGGCCAACACGGTGGGTCTTTTGTTGGTGCGACGCATAAGAATTAACTCGGGTCTTCCCTATTGCCCAACACAAAACCAATACATGAAAACTTTAGCTTGGGAATGGCTTTCTTGACTCTTTATTGAATTTCACCACAAACAACTAATAAAGGTGCTCTTTCGGGCTTGTTCACCATGGAGATGAATTGAATGCTATGGTGAGAATTCTCCCTCCACTTTGATATGGTATTTTCTACCAAATATCATTGTTGTTAAAACCTTGATTTAGTGCTCTTCACCTTAACCTCTCTTTGCTCTTCCTTTGAGTGATCTAAAAACCTTTCATCCCATTGAACAAATCTTCATGGATTTGTATTCCTTCATTTTTATATTTGTTGCTAAGCTAACCGTCAACATGAAATATTTTTCCATTTTGATAATTGTCATGCTTATTCATGCTTCATGTGATTTCATTAACACATATGGTGATTTCCATGCATTAGTGATGTAAATATGGTCTACACATGGATCCCATTATTGGGTCATTTTAGTTGAAATGGGTTGCATGCCACATCTTTTGTAAGAGTTCTTTCTATTTGTAATGACTAGATGATTTGTTGGACTTGCAAACTTTATGCAACTTACAAAATTGGAGTCTTATCTTTCATGCCACTTCTCACCCTCCTGTCTTAGTGTTGAGATTGTTTTTGGATGTTGGAGGATACCCTCCTTTTAGATCCACAAAGATTAATTGATGCAGGGCATCCTTGGATTTGGGAAATCAACATCACCCAAAAATAATTTTAGTTTGGATAGTAGTGTAGGAGGAAATAAGCAGTTGCAGATCCATGCTGCTACAAAACCCTATTCCCGAGGATTCATGTTATTACAGAACCCTGTTGCTGAGGATCTATACTGCTGCAGAACACTGTTGATGAGGATCTGTGCTATTATAGAACCCTGTTGCTGCAAATCGATGTTGCTGTGGATTTTGGCTACAAAACCTCACAACTACAAAATGCATGGATTTCAAATCATGTCCCACACATGGCGATAGAACAATTTACCACATGGAATGAAGTGGACGTGACCAAGGTTGGGCATATGAACTAGTAAAGAGATCCATTGGTGAAATCAATTGAAATATGAACAATTACAGCCATCCACCTTCCACCTAGGAAAATGAAGAGACCAAAAGGTTCTGGACTTGCTTATACAAATTATGTTGGTAATCAACATGCATAAATTTCTCCATAATATTGCTAACATTCTTCTTCCAAGTCTTAATATTTTCTAGTTGATTGTTCAATTTGTCTTTTTGCAGCATATCCCAACACAACACAACATGCTATTTCAGTTTCATAGTGGTAAATCTCATGCGATTTGGATCCTAAACATTCTAATACTCAAAGTATCTTTCAAGTTGTCCAATCCAATCAATGAACACATCAGCTCTCAGATTTCCATCATAACAAGAAACCTTAAATCTTGCATTTCCTTGATTACTCAAATATGAAATTAGTCTTACTCTTGGGTCTCTCTCTTCAACATCATGTTCTTCTATTTCTTCTTCTCGCTCTGAATCTATCTCAACATATCCAACTCTTCTATTCTTCGTCTCAATTCCTCTAGTTCTCGATTTCCTACACCTCCTCATCTTGCTCTTCTTCTTCGCGACAACATCGCTCAAATTTGTGAATGTTTGACCCACATGCATAGTCCTCAACTCCAGAAACTGTATTCCAACTTGTTTCTTCAGTCCACTAGTTGAACAACCGCCAATTAGGGAATTTTATTTTTCGTATTTCATAGAAGAAAATTAAGGTGCAAATCCTTAGAGAAGGAACCTGCTTGATACCACTTGATGTATCTCTCTGTTAGGGTTAACCTTGACTCAAGAATGATTCAAAGGTGGTTGAGGTCTAGCACATGGTTTATTATATCCTTTAGTATTTTTCTATGGTATTAGTGGCCAATGGTATTTGTTGACCCATGGTATTGCATGTAAAGAAGTATTTATAAGGCTTGAGGAGTCTCCATTGTAAATTGGCCTGGAGGTGAGTCGTGGCTAGCTCACTTCGCTCGACTTTACTATTTTAGGTCTAGGGAGATAATAGATCTATTATGGAGGTTTTTCCCAGTTTTGGTTTTTCAATGTAAACATTGTGTCTATCTTAAATGTGTTAGTATGTGGATTTTTGTTCTCTCATTATTAATTATATGTATTCTTGTTTTAATCCTAAGAATTGGTATCAAATCATGTGGTTGGATATCCTTGAGGTCATATCTTGCTTACCTGAGTTTTAATTAATATGTTGTGTAGTGCATGCTTGGTGGTACCCGACACCCTAGCAATATTTTTTAGGTTCTTGGTTAGAATGTAATTTCCTCATGTGCTAGAAGCACAAGGTATCCCTCTTATGCGCAGAGAAGGGATGTTGCATCAAGCGTGGAATGCACCACTAGGTATGTACGAGGGTGGCAGGTGTACTCATAGCCTAGCTTGATGTGGATCAGAGAGGTTGAATCTTTGATTGCAGGAGGAATGTGAGATGGCTTAATCTTAGTTGTGGGACCAAGATTGATGAAGCATGTATGTGAAGAGAATTCCTATAGAAATGGCAGTTACAATGGCTGAGGACCGATGTAATACAATAGATGGAATCCTTTTATATGGACATCAACGACAAGGTTGGTTGCAAGTACAAAAGGAGCATGGAAAAGCGAGAGGATGAAGCAACAGACAGTGATGGTGTAGTCACCATGAAGTCAATGTAAATGGGCATATGGATGTAAGACCTGGTAAGGCATGCATATCCTTGGTAACTCACCGATAATGTTGGGATATAGACCTAGGTGATAGGGGGTGTATGCAAGATCCCTTGGTAAAAATTTGAGGGGAGTTGGTGATTACTCCAAGTCAAGTTTAAATGGGGGATTGTTAGAGTTAAACTTGACTCGGGAATGAGTCAAAGGTGGTTGAGGTCTAGCACATGGTTTGGGAAACATGGTTTATTATATCCCATGGTATTTTTCTATGATATTGGTGGTTAGTGGTGTTTGGTGACCCATGATATTGCTTGTAAAGAAGTCTTTATAAGGCTTGAGGAGGCTCCATTGTAAAGTGGCCTTGAGGTGAGTGGCGGATATCTCAGTTGGCTCGGCTTGGCCGATTTAGGTCAAGGGATAATAGATCTATTATGGTGGTTTTTCCCTGTTTTGTGTTTTCACGTAAATATTGTGTTCCTATCTTAAATGTGTTGCTATGTAGTATTTTTTCTCTTGTGTATTATTTAATGATGCTTGTTAAATCCTAAGATTCTCTTCTACAATTTTATAAGCCCCTTCCTCTTCTTATATATATATATATATATATATGGAAACAACAAGAGAATGATTGTTGTTGTAAATGTAACTTTGAAAGATATTCTTCATTTCGTTGTATTATTATTTTATTATTATTATATTGTTATTGCACATTCTTCGGAGATGTTATTATTATAATTGGTGATGTAAGAATATTGAGGTAAAACCTCCATTGTATGTCAAGGCAATAGTCCCCAAAAGAAAAATGTAAAATATATTTTTTGGTCCCCCAAAAGGACCCGTTGAGGTAAAATATCACCCATATGAAAGATTATAAATAGGGAGGCACCCTCCCTCATTTGGACACATATAAAACAAAAGGAAGTTTGATCCAAGAAAGAGAAAGACAAGTTCATTAGGGAAGAAGAAGAAGAAGTTGCAAAGTTATCTTATCTTTGGGTTTTCTATATTTGTCTGACATTGTACTAAGTGACAAATCTATACAAAAGAAGTTGTTGGGGTTTCTCCCTTGTGGTTTCCTAGGATAAAATATTTGTGTCTTTGTTTTATGCTGTTTTTTTCTATCTTTCAATGATCATATTGCATCAGATTAAATATATAACATATTTGAATTAAAGTGCAAACTCTAGCATGGTATCAAAGTCACCCTGAAAGAAGGAGCTATATAGCTACGAAAACTAGGGATTCTAATTTCTAGCACTTCTCTCCATAATTTTTCTAGAAAATAATGTTAAGATAACTCGCCTCAAGGAGGCACATTTTTTGGTGGAGAAATATTCTTGAAAAAGTTTTAATTTTTGATTGTGGGACACTCTGGGAAGGAACTATGGAATCAAAATTTTGGATCTTCCCTTCATAGAATTTGGAAAAGGACACCATTGGATAACTCAACTAAAGGAGGCTCATCTTTCTATTCAAGCGGAATTTCAATATTCCAAGTTTGAAAAAATAGGATTTCTCTGTCAAACCCTAGGTGAGTCAGGTCAAGGAACAATTATGGAATCTCAAAGTGGTAAGATATTTTTTTTTGTTATTTCCATTTGAGGTTCTCATATCAAAATGATGAATCACACCAAGATTGATAATAAGTTTGAAGGGGTTGATAAATTATGAGCGTGGAAGTATATAATTTCTATTATCCTAGAAGAGAATGAATTAGACAAGTATGTCACCAAGGAGGTTCCAAAAATAGAGGGAGATGATGCCAAAGAAACTCAAAAGAATAACATGATCAAAGATAAAAGGATCATTGCGAACTCCATAAAATATCATCTCATCCCTCAAGTCTCATCATTGAAGACTCCCAATAAGATGTTCTTTGCTTTAACCAAGCTATATGAAGGGAAGAACACCAACTGAAATATGACCTCGAGGAATCAAATCAAGAATGTGAAGATCCAAGAATCAGATACCATCCAATATTAATTCTCAAGGGTCTGTCAAATCAAGGAGAAAATTGAAGTCATTGAAGAGAACGTTGAAGAAGGAGAGATAGTAATGACAACCTTGAATGGCCTTCCAAAATCACGGGGCCCTTTCATCCGTGGTATATGCACTAGAAATAAGCTTATCAAGTTCAACAGATTGTGGGAGGAATGCACTAAAGAAGATTCTTGATTAGTGGCAAGAGAACAGAATATGGGAGCAGATGATGATCAAGCACTGATAGATCATAGAAGCAAGAGGGAAGCCCAAAATATTCCAGAAGAACTATAGATAAAAAATGGACCATTCCAATTTTAGATGCTTCCCATGTGATGAAAAATTTCACTTTGCAGAAGATCGCACCAGAAAAAAAGGATCCACTAGGACACACAAAAAGAATACACATCATGTACATACTCCTGAAGATGATGAACCAAAAAGCAAAAGAACAAGAGAAGATTCTTCAAGTGATGAAGAATATGTTTTGATCTCAACTCTTACAGGTACCGTCACCCATGGAAGCAATGATTGGCTTATAGATAGTTGAGCTTCCAAGAACATGATATGGTACAAAGAACCCTTTATCAATTTGTTAGAACACGAGTCACCTCACAAGATGAAACTTGGAGATGACTACCAATTTCGCATAAAAGGAGGAGGAGATTCTTCTTACAAGTTGGATTTAAGAAAATCAATGAAGATGAAGGATGTTATCTATGTATTAGGTTTGAAGAAAATTATCCTCTCCATCTTATCTCTAGATGCTGAAGGATTTCGTGTTGTATTTGTTGGTGGCCAAGTACTCATGTGGACAAGAGGCCGCAAGACAATATATGATGCAACAATAATTGGGGAGCAACAGGGAGGCCTGTACAAGTTGAAGGGACAACTTGAACAAGCATTGGTTCATGAATCTATGGAACCAAGCGAACTATGCCACCGAAGGCTTGCACATGCACACTATATAGCGCTACCAATTGAATGTAAGGAAGTATCAAGTCTTCCCGAGATAGAAGCAAAACATGAAGGCATTTGCAAAGGATGTGCATAAAGGAATAATGTAAAGAAACCATTTCCAAGTAGTGAAAGTAAGGAAGAATAAATTTTGGAGATAGTCCACTCAGATGTATGTGGCCCCATGTCATCCAAGTCCTTAAGTGGGTATACATTTTATGTTTCTTTCATAGATGATTATTCTCATAAATCATGGATTTATTTTTTGAAAATCAAAGATGAAGTTTTCAGTAAGTTAAAGGAATTGAAATCCTTGGTAGAAAATCACACTGAAATAAAGATCAAGACTTTACGATTAGACAATGGAGGTGAATTTACTTCAGAAGAGTTCAAATACTTATGTAGAGAATCTAGGATTAAAAGGGATACGAGCACTCCTACAATCCTTAACAAAATGTCATTGTAGAAATGAATACTATAATGATAATGGAAGCAACAAAGGCGATGCTTCATGAGCAAGACCAACCGTGTATGTAAAAAATAGAACACCTCACCATTTCTTGGATAAAAAGATTCTAGAAGAAGCTTTCTCAAGAAAGAAACCAAAAGTAAACCATCTCCGAATATTTTAATTCCCTATGTACATACATGTTCCAAAAGAAAAGAGAACAAAACTAGATCCTCCAGGAAAGAAGGGCATATTAATGGGATACAATGACACATAAAAGGCATACATAATATACTTCCTGGGATTCAAGAAGATTGAGACTATCTGAGACATAAATTTTGATGAAGACTCAACATACAACACATCAAGACAATTGCGCACCAAAGAAACCGAAGAACACAAAGTTCCCAAAACCATAGATACAATTATGAAAGAGATGATCTAAGAAGACCATGAATACCATGACTTAATAGAGCCAAAGAGACTTGTAGATCCATGTCATGAGAAGAATTCCTACAAGAGAAAACCAAAATGGGAACAAGAATCAATCCAATATGTAGAGAGATATGGTGCTATATATGGGACTTCCAAAGAAATAAAGAGACTGAGACCATACTTCAGGGATGCAGCACTAATTTGTGACATCATTGATGAATAAGCTTCCACCTATGAGGAAGCAACAAAAAAAGGAATGGAAGGATTCTATGATCGAAGAATATCAATCTTCTTGATGTATATGTAACTTTGGAATGTATTCACTTGTATATTTCATGTATTGTACCCCGATGTTTATTCTGGGAAGTATCTGTAATGTAATTAAGTCATGTCATGCCCCAATGTTCCTATTAGGAGGTTCTATAATGTAAACAATTCACGTCAAGTCATTGTGGGTAACCCTCCTATTGATCAAGGGTTAAAGTCCTTGCAGTTCCGGGCACTAGGGTTATTAGACTCTCCTAGAGAAGTTGGCCCTAGTAGGGTTTTGTCAAGTCAGGAATTAGTATAAATGGAGAGTGAGCCTCTCTATTTAAACACACTCACTCACACTTAGTTGTAGCGTATAGCTGAGGAAGAAGAAGACACCGGGGCTAGGAAGAAAGAGGATACTGCTGTCGGGAGATCATCTTACTATTTTGGGGTTTTACTTTTGGTGTTGATTCTATCTCTGAGGAAGTTGTAGGGTTTTCCCGAGGAAAAACATTGTGTTCATTGTCTCTTGTGTTTGATTGCTGTACTTGTTATTCTCTCAGTTAAAGATCCTAACATAATGCTAGCTTGAATGATAAAATTATAACATGGTATCAGAGCTAACCTAAGAAGAAGACACTCTACATTTGCGAGAACTAGGGCTTCCTACTTTTTGTATCTCTCTCCACATATTTTCAACAAAATAAGGTTGGATTAACTCTCCTCCCCAGGGTGCATCTTTCTGTTGATGCAGAATCCAATTCTGAGCTTTTTCAGTTTTGGACCCGACACTACTACCAAAAATTAGGGCTTTCCACAGAAGTGGAATTTTTCAGTGAACCTAGGTCTGGATTGATCTCCTCCTCAAAATAGAAGTTTAGAGATCAATATCAAAGCATTTGGTTGGACATAACTCCAGAAAAGAAAAACCCTAATCTGCTCCTGAACCAACACTACAGAAATTTAGCTCCAAATCCAGATCCGACATCTTGACCTAGTAAGATCTAAATATTTTGTATTTCCATTTGAGGCTCTCAGTTAAGATGTCTCATCATACCAAGCTTGATGAAAATCATGAGGGAGCTGATAAATTTTGATCCTGGAATTATAGGATCTCCTTGGTCCTGGAAGAAAATGAGTTGGACTCCTATATCAATGAGGAGGTTCGAGTTCCAGAGGGAGATGAGGCTAAGGCATTACACAAGAAGAAGTTGGTTATGGCAAAGAATATTATTGCTGATTCAATCAAGGATCACCTCATACCACATGTGTCCTCCCTAAAGACACCTAAAGCTATGTTTGATGCCCTAACCAAATTGTTTGAAGGGAAGAACATAAACCGGAAGATGACTCTAAGAAACCAACTGAAGAATATAAAGATCCAGAATGTAGAGACCATCCAGTCTTACTTTACAAGAGTCTCTCAGATCAAGGAACACCTGGTAGCAGTAGATGAAGAAGTGGAGAATACAGAGATTGTGATGACCACCTTGAATGGTCTCCCTAGATCATGGGACTCCTTTAATCAAGGGATTTGTGCCAGAAATAAGTTAGTCAAATTTAGTAGACTATGGGAAGAATGATCTCAAGAAGAAGCTCGGATAGCAGCCCGAGAAGAAAAGATGGGAAGTGAAGATCAAGCTCTCACAGTTCATTCCAGGAAAAGCAAAAGAAGTTCTCATCACTTAAGAGGTAAGCATTTCCATAAAACTAACACTAGAAAATATTTGTCTAGAAGTAGATGTTATACATGTGATGAAGTAGGACACTTTGAAAAAGATTTTCCTAAAAGAAAAAATAAGAAAAGGGGAAACAAGAGAAGACATCATGCTCATGCTGCAGAAGATGATGAACCTTCCACAAAGAGAATCAGACAAGAAAGTGATGATTCTTCAAGTGATGAAGAATATGTCTTGATTTTTGCTCTCATAGGAAACATCACACATGGAAGCAATGATTGGCTTATAGACAGTGGTGCTTCCAAACATATGACAAGATTCAAAGATTCCTTTGTAAAACTTTCAGAACACGAATCACCTCACAAGGTGACACTTGGAGATGACTACCAGTATCCAATAAAAGGTAGTGGGGAATCCTCCTATAAGATAGACTTTGGAAATTCTATGAAGATGCAAGATGTATTGTTTGTGCCAGGACTAGAGAAGAACCTTCTCTCCATATTTGCATTAGAAGAAAAATGCATGAGGGTTGCATTTATAGATGGCCAAGTTATCATGTGGCCAGGGAAAGACTATTAATGATGCAGTAGTGATCGGGGAATAAGAAGGAGGTATATACAAGTTGAAGGGCCATCTAGAACAAGCTTTGGTACATGACACAATAGAGCAAAATGAACTTTGGCATAGAAGGCTTGCACATGTGCATTACAGAGCACTACCACTTGCAAGCAAAGCTGTTGAAGGTCTTCCAAAAATTCAAGCAAAAGATGATGGAGTCTGCAAAGGATGTGTGAAAGGAAAGAATACAAAGAATACATTTCCAAGTAGTGAGAGCAAGGCAAAAGGAATCTTGGAAATCATTCACTCTGATGTATGCGGTTCGATGTCATCAAGTTCATTAAGCAGGTATGTATACTATGTTTCTTTCATTAATGACTTTTCTAGGAAGACATGGACTTACTTCATGAAGAACAAAGATGAATTATTCAACAAGTTCAAGGAATTGAAAGCCTTGATCAAGAACCACACTGAAAAGAAGATCAAGACCTTTCGATCAGATAATGGAGGAGAATTCACATCAAATGAATTCAAAGAGTTGTGCAAAGACTTAGGGATTAAGAGGGAGTTGTGCACTCCATATAATACACAACAGAATGGGATTGCAGAAAGGAAGAATAGAACTATCATGGAAGCTACAAGAGCAATGCTTCATGATCAAGATCTTCTGATGCATCTATGGGAAGAAGCTGCCAGAACAACGGTGTATGTACATAACCATACTCCACACAGAGTGCTCTAGAACAAGACACCTGAAGAAGTCTTTTTCGGCAAGAAACCAGAAGTCAACCATCTCAGAATATTTGACTGTCCAGTGTACATACACATTCCAAAAGAGAAGAGGACAAAATTAGATCCTTCAGGAAAGAAGGGTATATTTGTGGGATACTCTGAAAGTTCGAAGGCTTACAGAATATACTTCCGAGGGTTCAAGAAAATTGACATTAGTAGGGATGTAACATTTGACGAAGACTTAGCTTACAACAAATATAGAAAGAAACCCGCTGAAGCTCCTAAAGAATCGGAAGCACCCAGAATTCATGACATAACCATGAATGAAGAAACTCAAGAAGAAGATCGAGAATTTGAAGAACGTCAAGAACCTGTAGATCCACCTCAGGAGAAGAATCCTCATAAGAGGAAACCTGCTTGGGTATGAAAAGTTATCCAAGGTGCGGAAAGATATGGGGCTCTAGAAGAGAATCACAGAGAAAGAAAGAGGACCAGATCCTGCTCTGGTTATGTAGCCTTATTATGTGATTTCATCGATAAAGAACCTTCCAATTATGAAGAAGCGGCATAATGAAAAGTATGGAAGGATGCTATGATCGAGGGGTATCAATCGGTCATGAAGAATGATGTTTGGGATGTTGTACCAAGACCAGAAGGGAAGTCTAGTGTAACTTCCAAATGGATCTACAAGATCAAGCATGCTGTAGATGGTAGCATAGAAAAATATAAAGCAAGATTTGTTGCTCGTGGTTTCTCCCAAAAAGAAGGAATAGATTATGAAGAAACTTTTGCACCTGTAGCCAGATACACTTCCATCAGATCAATACTTCCTCTGGCTGCAATGATGAAATGTAAGATACACCAGATGGATGTGAAGACTGCCTTCTTGAATGGTGCAGTGGAAGAGGAAGTGTATGTGGATCAGCCACTCGGTTTTGAGACACATGATAGGGAGTCTCATGTGTGTATATTGAAGAAATACCTGTACGGTTTGAAACAGGCACCCATGACATGGTACGGTAGAATTGACAGCTTTCTATCTAGTTTGGGCTTTACCAAGAGTAAAGCAGATTCCAACCTTTACTACAACGTTGAGGATGGAAACCCAGTGATGCACCTACTGTATGTAGATGATCTGTTTGTAACAGGTATGGATGGGTTGATTGTTGATACGAAGAGGAATCTTGCTGCCAAGTTCGAAGTGAAGGACTTGGGTATGATGCATTATTTCCTAGGCATGGAGGTGTGGCAGAATGCAGATGGAATTTCCCTGAGACAAGGGAAATATATGGTAGAGATCCTGAAGAGATTCAGGATGATGGTTTGCAAGGCCATGGCCACACCTATGGCATCGAACCTAAAGCTATTAAGTGATGCTTCATCAGAAGCGGTTGATGCCACGACATATCGTTAGATGATTGGGTCCTTGATGTACCTGACGAACACAAGACTAGATATTTGCTTTGTTGTGAACACCTTGAGCCAGTTTTTGACAAAGCCGAGACATGTTCACTTGATTGCTGCAAAGCATATTTTGAGGTACCTGAGGGGTACAGTTGATTATGGTCTCAAGTATGAGGTGAGTTAGAATATTAACCTAGAAGGTTATGTTGATTCATATTGGGTAGGCAGTTCCATCGATAGGAAGAGCACTTCAGGGTGTTGCTTCAGTATGGGATCATGTGTGATCTCTTGGTTTAGCAGGAAGCAATCCTATGTGGCACTAAGTACAACTGAAGTAGAGTATGTTGCAGCTTGTTCAACTAGTTGTGAGGTAGTATGGCTGAGGAAGATACTGTCTGATTTTGTTTTGATCTTCAGTTGGATGCTACTTGTATATATTGCGACAACCAGAGTTGTGTGAATTTGTTGGAGAACCCGGTGTTCCATGACAAGTCTCGAAATCAAGTATCACTATATTAGGGAAATGGTGCAGAGAGGAGCAATGAACCATTCTGACATGGTGAGAGGATTGGTTCCTTCCATGGTCAGATGTAAGGGCTAAGCCATTCTGTCATGGTGAGAGGATTGGTTCCTTCCATGGTCAGATGTAAGGGCTAAGCCATTCTGTCATGGTGAGAGGATTGGTTCCTTCCATGTCAGATATGAGTGCTGGCCATTCTGATGTGACTATAGGATTGGTTCCTACATGATTAGATATAAGGGCTATTACCATTCTTTGAATGAAGGTACTTGGTTAGTTACCGGGAAAACTCAGTCTAGGAATGAGGGCCATTCTGATATGACTGTGAGATGTGTTCTCACATGATCAGATATGAGTGCATGGCCATTCTGATGTGTTTGAGGGATGTGTTCCCACTTGATCAGATATAAGGGCTGTTGCCATTCTATCATGGTGAGAGGATTGTTTCCTTCCATGTCAGATGTGAGTGCTGAGCCATTCTGATGTGACTATAGGATTGGTTCCTACATGATCAAATATAAGGGCTATTGCCATTCTCTGAATGGAGGCACCTTTTCAATTACCAGGAACCCTCAGTCTAGGACTGAGTGCCTTTCTGACGAGTCAAGGTCAGATGTAAGTGATGTGCCTTTTCACAGATGATAGTAGCTATGTACTATCATGCAGGTGAATGTGAGTGCTATTCCTTTCTGATGAGTCAGGGTCAGATGTGAGTGCTGTGCCTTTCTAACTAGTCAAGGTTAGATGTGAGTGCTGTGCCTTTCTGACGAGTCAAGGTCAGATGTGAGTGCTGTGCCTTTTCAGAGATGATGGTAGTTGAGTACTGTCATGTTGGTGAATGTAAGTGTTGTGCCTTTCTGACATGATGTTGGATGTGTTCCTCTCATGGTCAGATGTGAGTGCTGGCCATTTTGACTTAGGGTTAGATATAAGGGCTGAAGAAGACCTACAAGGAGGCTAGGCCTACAATCAACATGAAAAAGGGATAGCTCTGTAGAACTTCCTGTGACGAGAAGAATCATGAGATAGCACCTATGATGATGACCTAGTGATGATCCAGATCGAGTGATGATCTGGATCCAGCAGTGATGATCTAGATCGAGTGATGATCTAGATCCAGAAGTGATGATATAGATCGAGTGATGATTCAGATCCAGTTATGATGTCTCCAAGATGATCCAAATCCTGTGATGATGTCCCTGTGATGATCCAGATCCAGTGATGATGATCCAGATCAAGTGATGATCCAGATCTAGTGATGATGAGCTAGATCAAGTTATGATCCAGATCCAAGATAAAGATGACTTGAAGATGCAGATGATGAGATGATCCAGAGAAGAAGACTAGTGCTGAAAAATTGTGTCGAGAGAATACCTTCCTAGTTAAGAGGGACTGTTGATGTATATGTAACTTTGGAATGTATTCACTTGTATATTTCATGTATTGTACCCTGATGTTTATTCTGGGAAGTATCTGTAATGTAATTGAGTCATGCCATGCCCCGATTTTCCTATCGGGAGGTTCTATAATGTAAACAAGTCATGTCAAGTCATTGTGGGTAACCCTCCTATTGATCAAGGGTTAAAGTCCCCGCAGTTCCGGGGAACTAGGGTTATTAGACTCTCCTAGAGAAGTCGACCCTAGTAGGGTTTTGTCAAGTCAGGAATTAGTACAAATGGAGAGTGAGCCTCTCTATTTATAACACACTCACTCACACTCAGTTGTAGCACATAGCTGAGGAAGAAGAAGGCACTGGGGCTAGGAAGAAAGAGGCTACCGCTGTCGGGAGAACATCTTACTATTTTGGGGTTTTGCTTTTGGTGCTAATTCTATCTCTGAGGAAGTTGCAGGGTTTTCTCCATTTATGGTTTCCCCGAGGAAAAACATTGTGTTCATTGTCTCTTGTGTTTGACTGCTGTACTTGTTATTCTCTCAGTGAAAGATCATAACATAATGCTAGCTTGAATGATAAAATTCTAAGAAATCGATCATGAAGAATGGTGTCTGAGAGGTGGTCCCAATACCAAAAGGGTAGTCCATACTGTCTTCCAAATGGATCTATAAGATCAAGCATACAACAGAGGGAAGCATCGAAAAATACAAGGCAATATTTTTAGCACGTGGATTCTCCCATAAAGAAGGTATAGATTATGAGGATACATTTGCATCAGTAGCAAGATACACTTACATCAGATCTATACTAGCCTTAGTTGCAGTAATGAAATGGAATATACACCGGATGGATGTTAAGATAACTTTCTTGAATGGTGTGGTTGAGGTGGAAGTGTACATTGAGAATCCACTTATATTTCAGACACATGACGAACAAACTTATGTGTGAAAGTGAAAGAAGTCCTTGTATAGTTTGAAGCAGGAACTTAGGACATGGTATGGCAGGATGGAAAGTTTTCTGATGAGCTTAGGATTTACCAAGAGTAGAGAATATTCCAACCTCTACTTCAAGGTTGAGGGTGGAAGACCAATGATACTCCTACTATATGTAGATGACATGTTCCTAACCTGTGAGGACGAGTTCATTGCATATACAAAGAGAAGACTTGATGTAGAGTTCGAGATGAAGGAACCTGGGATGATGCACTACTTCTTAGGTGTAGAGGTGTGGTACATATAAGATGGGATATTCCTTGGTCAAGGAAAGTATGTAGTATAGATTCTAAATAGGTTTAGAATGATGGACTGCAAGTCCATTACCACACCCATGGCATCAAAATTGAAGATACTATGTGATGATACTTCAGAGATAGTTGATTCCATGATGTATAGATAGATGATTGGTTCATTGATGTACTTGACAAACATGAGATCAAACATATGATTTGCGATGAACACATTGAGCCAGTTTTTGACAGATCTACGACGTGTTCAACTGGTTGCTGCAAATCATGTATTGAGGTACCTGAAGGGTAAAATTGAGTACGGGCTTAAGTATGTGACATACCAGAAGATTAATATACATGGTTATGTTGATTTAGATTGGGAAGGTAGTGCCATGAGTAGGAAAAACACTTTAGGATGATGCTTTAGTTTGGGATACGATACGATCTCTTGGTTTAGCATGAAGCAATACAACCGAGACATAGTGTATTGCAGCCCGTTCAACTAGTTGTGAGGCAGTATGGATCAGAAATCTATTGTCATATTTGTTTGATCTCGAGTTAGAGGAGACTTGTATCTTCTGTGACAACCAGAGTTGTTTAAAGTTGTCTGAGAATTTAGTCTTTCCATGACAATTCGAAATATATTGAGATCAAGTATCACTATATCTGGGATATGGTGCAGATAGGAGCAGTGAAGCTCTAGTATGTGGTGACAAAGGAGAAGATAACCAATGCATTGACTAGGATGTTAGTAAGAGTGAAGTTTGAGTACTTCATGGAGAAGATTATAGTCGTCCAAATTGATGTTCCTCAAAAGAGGGTGTGATGTGACATGTCCAAAAGACACAGGTTCACCTAGGAAACTCTCTACTTGTCCAAAAGATGTAGGAGGTCTGGGATGCTCTCCACTAGTTGGAAGACACATATGCTCTTGGGTTTATCTCCACATGTCTATAAAACACAGGTGGTATGAGGGTTGTAATACATATGGGATGCTCTCCTGGTTGGAATATGAATATGTTCCTGGGTTACTCTCTACATGTACAAAATATGCAGAAGGTCTAGGATGATATCCATTAGGTCGAAGATGCATATGCTCCTGGGATACTCTCCACAAGTCAAGAAAACATGGGTTAATCGAGGGACATAATACATCTAGGATTATCTCTATATGTCAGGAAGATGCATGTGTGTAATCTTGGACTGCTTTCCACATGTCAAGAAGACATAGATGTTCTTGAGCTTCTCTCTACATGTTAGGAAGACACACGTGTATGATCCTGGGTTGCTCTCCACATGACAAGAAGACGTTGGTTGTCCAAAGGATATGATATAGACACTTGGGATGATATCCAAATGAGATGATATAGATACGATGAGATGACAGTATAAGATGCAGGTGTGTGATCATGGGATGTACCTAATTGATGTCTTGCTCGTAGAGATGAGGAAGTATTAGATGGGATCTAGGCCTACATCCATCATGAAAAAGGGATGTCTCTGTATAACTTATCATGATGTATAGATTTGAGAGATGTCACTAGTCAATGGTCGACGCGATGAGAGTTGATGTAGCAGTGATGATGATCCAGGGATGATGACCAATGATGATGATTATTTCCAGAGACTGTGTCTAGTCATGCTGATGACCGTGTCAGAAGCATACCTTCCTTGTTAAGAGGGAGTGTTGTTGTAAATGTAAATTCAACAGTTATTATTCATTTTTTTGTATTTTATTATATTATTATTATATTGTTATTGTACCTCCTTCAGAGATGTTTTTCCTCCATTCAAATATGTTATTATTATACTTGGTCATGTAAGAATATCGAGGTAAAAACTCCATTGTAATTTGGGGAAATAGTCCCCATAGAATAATGTAAAATGTATTTTTTGGTCCCACAAAAGAGAAGTTGACATAGTCAAGTAGGGAAGTTGGCCCTATTAAGGTACAAGGTCACCCACATGAAAGAGTATAAATAGGGAGGTTCCCTCCCTCTTTTGGACTCACAACAAACACAAACAAGTTCACTTCAAGAGAAAGAAAGACAAATTCACTGGGGAAGAATAAAAATAAGCTGCAAAAGTTATCTTATCTTTGGGTTTTCTATCTTTGTCCAACATTGTACTAAGTGATGAATATATACACAAGAAGTTTTCGGGTTTTCTCCCTTGTGGTTTCCCAGGATAAAATCTTAGTGTCACTTCTGTATCTTTCAGTGATCCTATTGCATTATATTAAATATCTAACATGTTTGAATTAAAGTGAAAACTATAACAATGATTTGATGAAAAATTAGATAGGTAGAATTCCTTGAAGTATGGACTTGAAAAGGATTGGGTGGTTTCAATGGTAGACTTCAATTTTTTTAACTGTTTTCTCTCCACCTGTTCCCATTGGAACACACCATCTTTCTTTATAATATTTTGAAAGAGTTTTATGATATCGGTTAAGTATGTGATCAATTTCCTAACAAAGTGAATATTCCTAAAGAATGATTGAATGTATTTCTTATTGTACATTAGAAGTACCTACATGATTGTTTTAGCCCTTTCTAGATCCACCAATATACCATATTGAAAAATAACGGGGTTAAGTAGCTTTCCTTTTTCCATGAAAAATATGCTTTTCTTAGGATTGAAAGAAACCCATACTTCATGCACATGTTAAATATTTTAGTGTAGGAGAGAGATATTTCCTTCCTTCCATGACTATATATTTTCTTAGAATTTGAGAACCTCTGAATTCTATTCCAAATTTTGCTCCATTTCTTTATGTCATTTATTCTCCCCTATGCTCTAGTTGAGACACTTTCATATTTGTCTTTCTTTAATGCTTTCCACATAGGTTTTATATATTCCACATTTTGAAACTTGCAACTAAATGTGTCGACATCAAATTTGGAAGCTTTGACCTTTGGGTGATAATCTCTCAACAATTAATACTAATGTTCTAACCTTTGAACTCAATTTGCAATATTAATAGAAAGTTCGATCTCCCATAATCTAGGAAAATCTCAAATATTTCAGAATTTTGTCACGTAATAGAAACTTAGGGGAATCCTTGAAATATTGAAGATGCAAATATCCTATAGTCGATTTCCAAGGGAATGAATTCTAGATTTTCAAATGATTTCCCTCAAACTTTGATATACTCAAAGTATGATCTTCTTGGATTGATTTGGACTCCATATTTTTGCACATCAAAAGAAATATAATTTTACATAACCATTGATCAAGATCTAATGGATGGATATGATCAAATTGGGGCCTGCAAATTTGGTAGTTAAAGCTTCAATCAATAGATGAGAAATTAACTAGCAATTTAACAACTAAACCTTGAGTTTAAACCAAATAAACATGCCAAATAATAACTAATAATTGTATTAGAGAACCATATCACTTACTCATGATTCTTCAAGTAATTAAAAGCTTGTAATACTCAACTGCTACTTCATTTCTAGTATCAAATTGTTCTTTGACCATTCACACTTGTAAGCTTCAGAAAAAAAATTAATTCAAGGGAAGAAACAAAGGACAACTGGAAACCTCAAAGAGATATATTAACACAAAGTGATTGTGTCCACATGTTCATTTCTATATAATAGAAAAGTAATATAATAGAAGTAAACTTAACATAGGGAAAATAACAAATGTTAAACATGGAGATTATTGAAAAACTGAATACATACACTGAAATTCAGTGTATAGTTTCATGGATGCCATAGAAGTCAACAAATTCATGTAGAGGACCGTCAACACTAACAGGTTTTTAGAGCCATGTTGCTTAAATTCCTCCATTGCAGTCTGATTCGATTACCCTCTATAAACACTACCAAAATAATGAGCAAAAATGATTTTTATACTGCACCGTCCCAATTTCAACTTAAAACTCCACAAATATGTACGAGTCCTTAGTTATGCGGGAATCCATTGTAAAGGTGGAAGAAGGTAACGTGGCTTGAGAAGATCTTGAGCAAAATTGGAACGATGGGTGTCCGGTTCTTCAGGAAAGGGTTCTGGGTATCGAGGCATTGTGTTGGATTGAGACAATTAAAGATGAATATCACAGAACAAATATACGAATAAAGGGATGGGAGGGAAATATCATATAATTATGATACTAAAAACCTCACTAGGGGCATTGGGTCGAATCAAGTTGAGTCTAACTGCAAGAAGTTCTATAGTTGAAGGAACAAATTATTGATTTCCATAGAAGAGAGGGAGAATATAACTAATGAAAAATTTGGAAAAAAATAAAAGAATACACTATATAAAACATATCCAAACCCTTATGGCACAAACCGGTAAGGAAAAATAAGCAAACCCTCTACAATTTGGGAAAAAAGCTACAAAAAGCAAACTCTCAATCATTTTGGGAAAAAATGGAGGAATAAGCAATTTGATATAAGATGTTAAGAATGAATTACAAAAGTATCAAAGATGGATTAGATCCTACCACATAAGGATGCTGAATCGATATCTCCTTTTTGGATTCCATATTTAATAATTGTTCCAAGTATTTTCTCGAACTGCTTAAAAAGTTAGTTTTGTATACATCCTTAAAATATTGGAAAGAATAGACACAAAAAAGTCCGCAAGCTCTCGAATAGCAATTATATTCAAATCCAAATGCATCAAGTATCTAATATCGACTTCCGCAACCAAAAGAACAAAATTTTTATCATCTTCATCCATGATCTGAACTAGAGATTCCAAGGCCTTCAATTTGAAATCTGCGTTTCCAACATAACAAAAACCCTAAATTATAAAATTTGTTTTCTGATGGTAAACACATAATTGATCCAGGCCAAAAATTGAATTCATATACTCACTTTTCACCAAGGAACCCTAAGAGATCCATTGTTGATTATGAAACTAACTACATCATGGCTAATCCTGATTTTTCCATTCTTTCTATAGAAGAAAGTTTCCCCCAATTTTTACTTCCCTCTATGTAAATTTTAGTTTTTAAAATTGGTTATTATTATTATATTAATATAACATAATATATTTATATATTGAAAACATATTAATTAATATTATGTAACATGTCAACATTTTTTTTCAATGTGGTTCATAACCTCAAAGAGGAGTTTCTATGTCCACGGGAATAATTCTGGTTAAGCCCACCCGAAGGGGCCTCACCTCATTGNTATATATATATATATATATATATATATATATATATATATATATCCACTAAGGGATTTGACCCCGATACCTTATGCTTACAACTTACAACTCTCAACCACTTGAGCTAACCCATGATGCTATGTAACATACTAACATATTATCATACTAACATTTTTTAGTTGTGCTTATATGTAGATTATGTATACCTATTGTTGTATTTTTTAACAATAGATTAACAAATGGTGTGATATTGGACACCATATAGAGATTTATATAATAAAAAACTAGTATATATCAATGTATAAATGATCAAATGCTATTTTATAGGAGTATTTAGTTATTTTTAACTCAATAGGGGTATTTAGTCCTTTTTAGTCATTGGGCATATTAAGTCATTTTTAGTCATTTGTAATTGTGTGATTAAATATTTTTTATGCGATGACTAAAATAGTCATTTTATTTAGTTATTTTTAGTTGGTTTGATCTAATTTAGTCATTTTTAGCTTACAAACAATCATGCAACTAACGCTTTTAGTCACATAGTTATTGATCTAAGTTTTTACTATTGTATTCTCAGGGCTAGGTAGGGGTTTTCTAGGGGCATCCTTCGAAATGATTCGAGGGGATGTAGGAACTGATGGTGTTGACTTGGAAACACTAGGAGGTGGTTGGTTGGTAGTACCAAATGGGTTGGATTGGTGTCAATATGACTTGTGGGTTTGGAGGAGGATTTAGTGGGGTGAGGTTCCAGACAGGGATGCCCAGGGTTAAATGTGGAAGGTTGAGAGTTTCCATTACACGTGTGCTCAGAATTCCTGAAGGAGGGAACAAGAAGGGGATTTTCTGAATGGGAGTAGCTCCCCATTGGTTTCATGGCATCTGGTTAGGAATGCGAGTCAACATCAATTGCAGTTGTGGCCACGGTTAGGGTTGAGGTGTATGTTTATCATAAGAGATGGTGCATAAATATGATATCTTAGTGACAGGGTGAGGTGGAGGCAACACCTAGAATGTAGTGCTCATGGGAGCCTCACAGAAGAGTCCATGCCCTACAACAAAGAGTGAGTGGATGGACACACTGTTAATGGAATGGTAAGCCATTAGTAGGATATTTTCCGGAGTGGTTAGGACTTTGCGGTCGTAACAGGTAAACTGGTCGATCTTGACCTTCCCTTCATGAGGTAACGTCATAATTTGATAGACTATAGAAGCGATGGATTTCATGGCATACATATAGCTCTGTAATAGGATAATGTTGTAATCAAGTTGAGCATTGACTAATTTGATGTAAATCAACACGGTCTTGCTGACCAACTCAACAAGTACATTCGAGAGAAGTCCCTCAGGTTGGATAGCACAACCATTATAGGAATGTAAGGTAGTTGTGGACGACTCTAGCTTAGGTGACCTAATATTTTCCAGAAAAAGGTGGACATGATGCATGTGGATGCACCTTCATCAACAATGCAGTGATGGATGATGAGGTTGTCAATTGTGATAGGGATGTGAAAGGAAATGGATGAAGGAATCCTAGCATCTGAATGATATAGTTTAAAAATCATCATCCAAGAGTCAGTGGGGTCTATGGTTCCTAAATAATATAAAAGGGTTTTGCACTACGTAGGGAAGTTATTGAGAACTTCTAAGGTCAACATGGTGGCGATGGATGTGCCAAGTCATCCACGATGCTGTAGTTAGGAGTAGTGTGAGCATTGGCATTGTTAGAGAAATGACGCAAAGGAAACTTTGACACTTTAGGGTTCCCAACAATTGGAGGTCGAAATAATTACAAAGATGGGTCCACGGGAGTTGATCACCAGGCTTCCCAATGGGAATGGTCTAAGGGGCTGTATCATATTGTTTTTTCATAGTTTCTAGATTAATGTCCAACGACATCATAAAAATGTTTTATACTCTTGAATCGGGTTTGACTTGAGGAAGCCACGTATTGTGTCGTAGGATGGGTTGTCACTTCCCCTTTAGTGAGAAAAGGGGTTTTCAACACCATGGGAGGTTGGTATGATTGTGGTGGGTTATATTACTATGCTTGAGGGGAATTTGTACCTTTGTAGTGGTTATCCTCATTCCAAAGCTGACGAGATATGGCTAAGTGGGATCAATGATGTGTGTAGTGTCCATAAACATTGCATAAACATTGCATAAAGAACATGGATGGTTTGTCCTTAAGTATGGGGTATTTCCTTGCTTAGGTGGTTGGATAGGATCCTGATTGGCATGGTTGGATCCATTTTTTCTTAGGGCTAAAGAATGTGCCTACTATTTTTTCTAGGATAGTGGTAGTTGCTTCAAAATATTTTATTCATAAATTACTAGAGGTATACTTTGATGACTAGACACTATATGGGTTAACTAAGGACCATATTGAGAGGCTTCAGATGATGCTTGGATGTTGCAGATAATTTGAAATTTATTTAAAGTTGTAGAAGTGCATATTTTGTGCTCCTTTTGTTATTTTGTTGGGTCATGTAGTATGCAGAGAAGGAATGTTGATGGATCCTATGAATATTGCAATAATTGTCGATATACCACCACCTTTTCCAGTTAAACAATTAAGGACCACATTGGGTTATACTATATACTATCATAAGTTTAGCAGAGGTTATGCAGAGATTACAACTCAGATGGAGAATTTGTTGAAGAAATATACTAAATTCCAATGGAATGACGGATGTCAAAAGAGTCTTGATGTTCTCAAAGATAAAATGGTTTTAGCACCTATTCTGGTATTTCCTGACTAGAAAAAATAATTTCATGTTCATGTCGATGCATCATCTATCACATTAGGATCAATAATTGGACAACTAGGTGATGGATATGCCGATCACCCCATTGCATTTGCTAGTAGAAAGCCATCGACTATAGAAATGAATTATACGACAATTGAGTGAGAGGGACTTC
>LPNX010594154.1:95656-114977 GCA_001517045.1 Pseudotsuga menziesii | reverse complement strand
ACACAAAAAGTAGTTTTTTTCTTTCTTCCTCCAAAATTAATCAATATTATTTTATTATTTTAACTATTATTTTATTGTTTTAACTATTATTTTATTATTTTTTTTAGGAGGCCCATTCTAGACCCCAAAATTCCTCTAATGTCTATGGTATTTGCACTCCAAAATTTTTGACATTATTTATTGTGTGGTCAATTTAATATATTTACATATCATTCTTCCTTAAAATACCTGGTTAATAAGCCAGTGTTGGGGGGGAATATCCGTCGATGGATTCTTTTGTTCCAAGAGTTTGACTTTGAAGTTGTTGTAAAACAAGGTAGGTTGAATGCAGTTCCCGACCATCTCTCAAGGATGGAAAACAAAGAAGAACCCACTAGTTTAGATGATAGTATTCCCGATGCACAACTATTTGCAGTGAAAATGTTTGATGGTTACTTTGAAGATATCATGCATTTCTTAACTACAGGAAGGGAACCAGAAGGATTTAATACAACACAAAAAATGGTTGTAAAAGAAACATATTTTCAGCTTATAGCCAGATAATTATATAAGATGGGACCAAAGGAGATACTACGTCACTGTATTTTGGAACATGAGTGACCAACATTGTTAGATGAAGCTCGTGCTTGAGTGGTAGGGGGTCATTATGCAGGAAAAAATCGTCATGAAATTTTTTACAGGTAGGATTATGGTGTCCTGCACTCCATTTAGATGCACTTGACTATTGTCGGAGTTGTGACATTTTCCAATGTACAAGGAACCCATCCTGATGGGATGTAATTCCCTTGGTACCACAACTAATGTTGTAGGCATTTGATAAGAAAGATGTTGAATTTGTTGGTCCCATTAATCCACTAGGAAGAAGGACAGGTGCTAAGTATATAACTACTGCGATAGGTGATTTAACCAAATGGGATGAAGCAACATCAGTAAGAGATTGTACTGCAATGATTGCTCCTATATTTTTGTTTAATCATGCAGTAAACAATTTTGGCTATCCAAATATCCTAGTAAGAGACTAGGGTACGTACTTTGTTAATAAAGTGATTGAGAAAATGACTGAAGAATTTCAGATCCAACATAAGAAGACAACACCATATCATCCATAGGAAAATGGAACAGTTGAAGCTCTTAATAAGATTTGGAACATGCGCTTATGGAGATTTACAATATGAGTTCTGATGATTGGGATCATAAAATACCTACAGTATTATGGGATTATCGCATGACTTGTAAGAAGCTTACAGGTCATACTCCCTTTGACTATTTTATGGATAGGAGGCTATCATTCCTATGGAATATATTGTACCTATCTTAAGGATATCTTTAGTTACTACTATGAAAGATGTGGGTGCTACTGAAGAAATATCGTCTTAGTCACTAATGTTTGAGGAATATCACTTCATTGTGGGTTACCACCAACGAGTTGAAAATGAGCGATAGAAGCCATGGCATGATCAACATATTTAGCTCAAGCAATTCCATCTTGGTGATTTTTCTCTTCTATATTACAACAAGTTTTTAAAACATCCTAGTAAGCTTCAAACACATTGGTTGGGACCATATGTTGTTGAATATGTTACATATGGAGGTGTAGTTAAGTTGCATAAGTTATATAGTATGCCCCTTGATGGTTTAGTAAATGGAAGTTGTCTAAAACCCTATCAGGATAGCCGCATTTCTCTCGACTGAGTTGTGAAATTTGTTTTGTCGTAGTCTTGTATATAAGTCATGATTTGCATATTAAATTCTTGTATATTTCCTATAGTTTGGGTGTTGCATTCCAAGTTAATTTTCTATCAGAGTTAGTGTTGTGTCATAATGGGATTTGGAGGCATGATTTTCTGTCAAATCCTTGTTTAATGAATGGTGATAACTGCTGTTATTGCAAGTGGAATAGTGGCTTTAATGGAACCTTGTCATAAATGACCGAAAAAATTTCAGTGTGTGAAGGGATTTTCTGCCACCTTTCCTAATTTATTGCAGATCAAGTCAGAATAACTACTTACATGATCAAATTGATTTTCCCCATGCATAGATCTAGTTCACCTCTAAAAGAGAGATTATTTGTTTCATTGTAATGAATTGTGAAATGTGTTGAACAAGGTAGTCATTTGCATCCAACTATTATGTGTCTAATTTTCATCCATGGATATCCCTGTATGAATATCTATCACTGTTTGAGGCTCTGCTGTAGAAATACGATCTGCAATACCCATTGTTGAGGAGGCACCATAGGCTGTGTCGCTACCGGTCTTCTGGAGAAAATATTTAAAGTCACCCGTGATGTTGAGGATTTCAGGTCTAGTTCAATGGACATACTATTGGGATATATTCCACCTAGGAAGGATTATGCTCCACATGTAGTAATTCAAAAGAATGCCAAATATCCACTGGTAAATCCAACCATTTTGAAGGGAGTTCATGTGACAACATACACCATGGATAATTTGAATAAATTGACATTCTTTGATCATGACTTGAGGGAGTTCCTTGAACTTCACATGTGAAAGTATATGACATCATTGAAACTAGTGGAATGTGAGCCTATTCAGTTAGTACTCATGGACTGGGATCATGGTTTAGATAATTTGAGTGTTCTCTCGATGTTGTGCATGCCCCATTTTAGTCGAGCTATTGAAATTAATGTATGCATGAAGCAATTGCTGGTTTGTTTTCATGGAGGGTGTCTGTGGTATAAGTACAATAATTTCTATCAATGTTGACCTCATAGCTGCTATTATAGGATTACCCAAGGCAAGGGTTGATTCAACACCATTATTCAATGGCAAGGAGCAGGGAAAAATAATTTTTGCTCGGATGAAGTATAATCTCACATGGGATAATCAAGGATTTGATATAGCCTCCATTAATGGTTAAAGTGTTATATTCATAGCTAAGGTATTGTTTAGCAAGCTATTGCAGAAGATACGACTGAACAAGTGCACAGTTGGTACTATGTTGCAACTGAGCAATGCACCGCAAGAGTGAAAATGAATTGGGAAACATTCCTACTGAATGAATTATTAGCTGAAGAAATTGATGCACATGAATGAGGCACACCTTTTACTTATTCCTAGTTTCTTATACTAGTTTTTTTTGTCGCATGGGATGAACCACTGAGTTACCATGGCATGGAAATGAATGTATCGTGTCAAGGGGAACGATATCAAAACCTATGGTTTGATGAGAATCATGGGCGATAACAAGAGAATAATATTAAGTTTTATATGGATGCTGATGAATTAAGGAATCACATTGGGAGTCACTCAATGATTTTTGCTGCGACTGTTTAATGGTACAGGAACATCAATAAGTTTACTGCAGGGGATCACCATATATATCTTTATCCAAGGAGAGATCCCCAACGCCAGTGGTTTACCGCTACATTACAACTATTAGAGGAGGAAATTGATACAATTTTTCAGGATTGGATGGAAGAAAGGAAGAATCCTATTGCAAATGATCTATTATTTGTTGAATCTGAGTCACAGTAGGAAGGTACATCGGGGACCCATCCAAGGAGCCCACAAGAAGAAGACATCCCACATATCTCTCATCAGGATAATGATGAATATTTGAATGCTACCCTGACATATCCATATGTTGGGAAGAAGCAGAAAATAGACGAGTTAGAGAAAAAGGGAAGGAAGAAGTAGAAGGCCATCCAAGACTCTACTCATGTTGAGTTAACTAATGATGAATATTCCTATTGGTAGATCGAATGGCTGAAATTATTAATGAAATGGGGAAGAAGATTGACAATTGGTATACAAATCTATTTGAGGGAGTCACTGACTTAATTCAAACTCTTTATAAGGCCATGGAGGAAGTTAGAGTTGCAGTTAGTACCAGGCCAACATAGTCATAGGAAGATGTCTCGTTTGATGATCGTCTAGTTGACCTACTGCTGTCTCTCCAGCAACGTAAAGTACATATAGTGTCCAAAGTACTTAATCTGGGAACGATGTAGATAAAAAATATGGTCTAGGATATTGTTTATGTCGGGGTAAACATTCCTGTTCTACACATGTTTATGTTGTACACTATTCAATAGGCTGTAGTTGAAGAAATCAAGGCCCAGGAACATACGACTTGCGAGCAACTAAAGCAGACAAAGAATAATGTGTCATCACTACAAAATCAATTGAAGGATAAAGAGAAACAAGAACATACATGGTAGTAGGATAGGAAACGAATTAAGAAAGAAATTGTTGTTGTCTATAAATAAGTTCTAGAGGTTGGGGTCACAACCAAAATGCTTGTTGAAGCATGTGTATTCAAATTGGGGTAAGTTGCTACTGACTTCCTCCAGAAGATTGCAGAGTTAGATTCCAAGATTCTTTCGAGTACACCTCCTGAAGTATTGGCTAAGAGACGAAATGTAGTTGAAGAGGATATAATGAATATTCAATAGGATGAGGCACTTTGTGCTAAGGTGTATGAGCCGGTGTCCCATGCATGGGAGGCCTTGATGGATGATGTTGAGTAGCAAGAAATAACAGAGAAACTTCATGTAGTAGAATCAAGTATGAACGATATTCTACGAAACTCATTGAAAACATTGTCATTGATCGAGAATATGGGTAAGGATGTTGTGCTTAAACTACTGCAACAACATGTCTCCAAACTACGAACATAGAAGCAAAGTAGAACCGATCGTGTCATAGAGCTTCAGGCTGAAGCATATCAGGTAATTGTGAATATTCACCTAGTTCATGTTAAATTTAAGAAAACTATAGATACAACTGTGGTGGATGTTTTAGAACATATCAGTTCTGAAATTATTGTGAGAGTTTCCAAGGCTTAGGAGGATTTTCAAGAATATGTCGAGGATGTAATGAAAATATTGAAATATTTTCAAGATAAGATCAAAATGATAGAAGTTTCTATTAGAAGTGGTTCGGGATGAGCCACATGTGAGATTTTGGGACATGTTGTCCCTAGGTAAAGTTAAAAGAGTTTTGGTTATAAGATAGAAAACCTGGTCGCAGTGTGAATAGGGTTGCGACAGAGCGCGAGTGAAACAATTAGCTTTGACTATTTTGGCAGTTTTTGGGGAAAATTAATTGTGTTGATAAAGTCCAATGGAAAATTCGTGAGTTATTTAGAAGGGTTGTCCACTTTAGAATAGTGAGAATGGGATGTAAATGCGACCAATAGAGCCTATAAAAATGTAAAGAATTTGTATTTTTAGGGGGTTCAATTCTCTTGAGTTCAGTAAATTGAGTTTTGTGCTGTTCTATTTGGTCAAGTTTTGTACAGAGAATAGTAGATGTTGATGTGAGGAAGAGTCTGTAATGTCAATAAAATATGGGCATGGTATGAAAGCAATGAATAAGAGTCAAGGAATTACTGCCAATCGACAAGATGTGTACACCGACTAATTGTAATGGATATCATGGAGAGATGTATGCAAGATGTGTGTATAACACATCATTCAAGATCTGAATCTTGCTAATAATTAACACTTTTGTGGTTTTTCCCATATGGGTTTCCATGTTAAAATTTATGTGTTGAATGGTGCATACTAATTGTGTGAATTCTTTATTTTGTGTATTGATACGACTTATGATAACATGCTAGCTTCTGACTAAGGAATTGAATGGACAAGGTTTAATGGATCTTATGAATATGTTTTGAGTCTATGCATGCGCTATAACACTCTATTAATAGTTATATGTGATCACTTGTTTGTCGATGCTTTAAACAAAAATGTCCCCTTTTACCACTGTAGCAGCCTAATTCCTGCATCTCCTATAGGTATCTTGGGTGAGACTTCACTTGCATCACAGGTGTTGCTAATGGGGTTAAACCTTGTTGGGATGATACCTTTGGGTTTTGTTGGTTATATCAAATGTTGAAACTGGGATAGTTGAAGATAATCCAAAACATCCCACACACTGAGCAATTGAGACCTATGACCGAATTCCCATAGAATTTCACTAATCCCAGAAATAGGGGAATAAATAAACCCAAGTTGAAATCTCCCATCATGACCGACCCTCATACTGGACCGCCATCAATAATCACTAAGACTAATACAAGGGGAATTACTCAAACTAGGTTGAAGTCCCTAGTAATGACAACCATGAATCCCAAATTTAGAGTCACAATACCTTGTGTCCTATGTGGGAAATAAGGGTACGTGACCAACCTATGCCCTACCTTACTAGAGCTTAGGAATTTTCTTAATACCCCTGTTAGTGTGACTATGAACCAAACATACATGTTCAATTTTCTTTCAGTATGGGCATTATACACACCATTGTCTCAACCTCCCTTGATTATAGGATGCCTTGGAAACCATCCGCCTTACCCTCCCTTTGGTTGAGATTAATTTACCTTAATAATAAGAAACAATTTCCATAAATGTTGAGACTACATTGGTAACACCGCCAGTATACTGTATTCCTCCGTTACTGTATACCCTTGACAAGACATCCTCCCTGAATGGTATACTCACTAGTGATGATTCATAATCCTCATCCATTATATGTTTCCTAAACATCATGAGATATCCATTCGAGTTTTGGATTCCTATCAATACATATGAGTATTTCTGCAGTGTAAATGCCTTTATCATGATCTCTATTACACTTGGGTATTTGCGTCATATGTGCAAGATAATGAACACAACATTGAGATTCCAACCCTTTTATAAATTGCACATGAATTACATCGCAAGTATCACTACAAAACTGGAATATAGGTAAATTTTTCCCTCTGTTTAGATTGTATTTACCAGTACTATTGAGCGGATAAGTATAGGGTCATAATTCCTAGGAATGATGTGCCATCAATGTCATCATTGATATTATCATGTTTCTCCCATGGGTATGTACAACATTGCGCCCCCATCATAATTTGGAACCCATGATGTCAAACCCCCGACAATTCCAAGGAATTTGATCCACTTTGAAAATATCAACCCATAGTTCATCATTGAATAGTTTCACATTTACTACCCCAGCTTCAGCTGTTGATACCATCATATTCCTTGGAACATGTTCTGATCAAGCCTCATAGTTAACCACTCATACCTTCATTATAAATATACCATATGTAATCATCCTTGTATCATCACCCCTACAAATACAACAATGGGTACCCCACCTTTTGAAGAAACCAATTCTATCCAGTTATTTCCACAAGAACAATCTACATGGCATTGATTCATGGGGCACCCATATTTTCATTTGCAAAAAAACTTCACATTAGCATGGAAATATCTCCCCAACCCACTGTGTTAGTGCTAGAAATTGTTCCTAGACTACCACAAGAACAAGCTAACACAATCTAAAAAAGAAATAGAATAAAATTGAGTTTTTAGGGTTTTGGTTTAAAACTTCATAAGCAAGGAGGTAATAAACATTCACAAGCTAATACATAACTGAATCATGCACACATTATATAAACTAGGGATCAAATACATCCCAATAAGCCATAAACAATACACATGAAATAGTAATTCCACCCGCAGGCTACAAACATTTACATGAATAAAACCTTTAAACAAGAAATGAAATTATAGACTGAGCAATCAACCAGATCGGAAATGAAACAACATGAAAGGTAAAATAGCTTATCAGTTTATATATAATCAATAACAATCATCCACTTACATAAGAGTTATAAGTGCTAGCTTGAGATATCAAAGCTCCAAAAGCCTCTCCTTGAGTGAAAATTCCAACCTCCAAATTGTATGTTTGTTTTCCTTTTATCATTACAAAGGTAAAGTAGTTCCATAAATACCTTCTAGGTCAAAATTTGAAACAGTTACATCAATTAGCTACATGATAACTGAAAATATTTAAAGACAATTAACCCAAAAATAGCAAATCGGATTTAGGGAAATTTGATGAATTTCTGAAAATTTGGGTCTCAAATACGCTTTCATATCTCTCGATCCGGGACACTTGTGAAAAAACGGAGAGAGGTTGTTTTAAATGAGTCTGTTATGAACAAAAAAATCTCTTGGTTTTACAAATTACCCTTCAATTTATCGGAATACATGCTAGAAATTTGTGACTAAAACAGGAAATTATTAAATAATTCAAACCCTGAAAACAAGCCACAAAGATGAATTCTAATCTCTCAAATGATAATAGCTGTTGGAAAAATGGCAGAGGTTTTTGTGAATAAGTCTGTTGTAGACAAAAACCTCTTTTGGTTTTCCATAATTCGTTTCCATCACCTCGTAATATGCTCCCAATGATAATGACAAAAACAGGAAAAACAAAGCTGCAACAGGAATCTCCTCATGAAAATATTTGACAAAGGACTAAAAAATGAGGATTAGATTATAAATCAAAACTTGGAATAAAATTTTATTATAATTTTTTGAAATATTAAAGTATACATATTAACTAAAAATCCCAAAATACAAACCTTAAAACTAAAATAATGAAATAATTCAATCATTAAAAGCATTAAATCCAACAAAAATTTCTGATTGTCAAAAATTCTTAAAATCAACATAAAATGTAAAATCATTTTAAACCAACGGTTGAAAATTAGGACAAAAAGAATAAATAAAATAAGAACAAGATCTAGTTATAACATCTGGCTCTTGCTACGGGATGAAGTCCTCCTTGTGAGGCTTTAAGAACCTGTAGACCTTATGCCTTATTCATTGGGTGATGGAGTCATTTACCAAATCTTTGCAATTTTCTCAAACTCTGAACACATACCTCTGAAATGAAAAAATACTGCTACAAACCAACATACTGAAAAGAATCTACATGCTCATATAGCGAGCTTATTCTGCTACTTACTGCTACTTCTAATCGAAGGAAACAACCCAATCAAGTGTAATCATACTTCTAGTGAAGCCAAGAAACCATTTGACTGAGAATAATAATTCCATGCATGCTACTATTTGAGAAGACCCACAAAAGATGTGATAAATGCAATAAAGATTCCGTGGGCAGCTGATACTTATGAATGGAAATAGGAAGTATGCCAAAATTTGGAGCATTAGAAACCTTTGAAAAATACAACTCCATCCAAGAATCCATGGGATCATGAAACTCATGCAAAATTATTTCTTCATGTTGTTAAAAAAGAATGGACTGCAAATGGGTGTCCTCAATTCTCAATACTCCATGAGATAATGCAATAAGAGAATAATATATAAAATCTTCGACTCCGTTGAGCTCATCCTGTTTTATATCTTCCACTAACCCAAGCTGACTGATTTTTGAAGAGTGCTGCTTAACTAATGAGGACTGAAAGAATGGCTGTAGTATTTCTTATATCCATAAAAAATTCGCATTTTTTCATAATGGTTTTGAGCATGAAAGTTATCATGGCCATGGATATTAGACACATCTAATATTACATTCAAAGTATCTACAGTTTGGCTGCTATCAATTTGTGAGTCAAAGCAATTCAAAATTTTTTCTTGTTCAGTAAAAAGTTTGGAATATAATTCACCTACAATCGGTTTTTGCTGATCATGAAATTTCCAATTTAAAACTTCAATGTCTTCATTATATTCATCATAAAGCAAAGAATTCTATTCGTCTCCATTGATGTTCTTTTTAAACTTTGGCTCAATAAGGAAAACCAAGGGATCTTCAAACTGTTTCTCGACCTTTAAATAAAACCCTTGACCAAAACTTGAAAAAATAAAATTCTGAAAGGGACTATAAGTCAAGAATGGCAGCTTATTTCTTATATCAATAGTATGAGGTTGAAGAGCAACAACTTATTCTTCATAACATGATAATCTCATAGCAGGAGCTAGAAAATCTCTACTATAATCCACTGAAAGTATATTATCATCTAAAACGTCAGCAAACTGATATGAAGAATCAACACAAGTGTCATTTATATATTTGTTCAGATGAAAATCTAAAAATGATGAAGAAAACTATCTTAAATATAAATGATACCTATGTTCTTCTTCCTGTTCATAAGCTTGTATATCTTCAACATGATCCTGATCTCGAAGCATTTCGCAAGCTCAGATGTTCTCGTCCACTCACTTTGCATCCTCAAACAATTGTCTTAAAGATGATGATTTCCTTTCTAACAGGAAAAAGACAAGATCTGAATGTTGAGCCATAACATAATATACCATAGCAAATTTTTTCGAAGGTCTGATTTCCGTGGGCATACTGATATAAAAACTTTGAAACCTCCAATTAAATTTAGTAATTGGCTCATCATTCTCCCTTTTCAAACTATAAAATTTGGAAATAAATTGATCATAAGATTTATTCTTACCCCAATACTTCAAAAAGAAATCATGGAACTCTTCCCACGATCCAATTGAATCATCTTTTAAATTTCGGAACCAAAACCCAACATCTCCAGCAAAGGATTTCGAAAAGAACCTCATGACAATGTCCTCATGCATGATTTCAAAATTATCACTGAAATTATGAAGAGATCCTAAATGCTTCTCTGCTGTAATATGGTCTTTTCCAGTAAAATGGGGAATATATTCAACAAAGTAGGAAGGGTAAGGATGTAAGAGAGATGGAAGCCTAAGAGGTTTAAACATCTTATGTCTAAGTCTAGACTGAAAATCTGTGAGTTGAAAATGAGGCTCAACAAACTGTTCGCAAGTTTCGGCAGTGATGGTAGAAGGTAATGGATCAGATTTTCTACAAGATGACCAGAATAATTAGGTTCAAGAGATATGGGTATACGTATATCATGTTGCACATGTATTTCAAATGAAGGAATATGATCAACATCAATAAAACAAGAAGCATTCAGACTTTCTTCTTCCAAAGAGGGATATATACCTGAAGGTTTATGATCATCAGAATAGACAAAACAAAAATTAATTCTTTTGACATACAATGGGAAAGACAGGAAAGAAATGATGAATAAGAACAAAACCTCATGGAGGAAAGTAACAAGCTGATAACCAGTCTTTCCATTTGGCTTCTTCATTTTTCTTTCAACAAAATTCTCCTTGCAGTGGAATCTTTAATCATCGAGTTGCCAGGGAGATGATTGCAGTCTATCTCTATGTCCTTCTCTTGTCTTCCATCAAGAGTCAGATTTGTGTCATTGTGGTTGTTCCCGGGGAAGATAATATTGATTTCCATCTCCATCAACGACGCCAAATATGTTAGTGCTAGATATTGTTCCTAGACTACCACAAGAACAAGCTAACACAATCTAAAAAAGAAATAGAATAAAATTGTTTTTTTAGGGTTTTGGTTTAAAACTTCATAAGCAAGGAGGTAATAAACATTTACAAGCTAATACAAAACTAAATCATGCACAAGTTAGATAAACTAGGGATCAAATACATCCCAATAAGCCATAAACATTACACATGAAATACTAATTCCACCCGCAGGATACAAGCATTTACATGAATAAAACCTTTAAACAAGAAATGAAATTGTAGATTGAGCAATCAACCATATCAGAAATGAAACAACATGAAAGGTAAAACGACTTATCAGTTTATATGTAATCAATAACAGTCATCCACTTACATAAGATTTATAAGTGCTAGCTTGAGATATCAAAGCTTCAAAAGCCTCTCCTTGAGTGAAAATTCCAACCTCAAAACTGTATGTTTGTCTTCCTTTTATCATTAAAAAGGTAAAGTAGTTCCATAACTACCTTGTAGGTCGAAATTTGAAACAGTTACATCAATTAGTTACATGATAATTGAAAATATTTAAAGACAGTACCCAAAAATAGCAAATCGGATTTAGGGAAATTTAACGAATTTTTGAAAATTTGGGTCTCAAATACGCCTTCATATCTCTCGATCTGGGATAGCTATGAAAAACCGGAGAGAGGTTGTTTTAAATGAGTCTGTTATGAACAAAAACCTCTCTTTGGTTTTACAAATTCCCCTTCAATTGATCGAAATACATGCTGGAAATTTGTGACTAAAACAAGAAATTATTAAATAATTCAAAATTTGAAAATAGGCCACAAAGATGAATTCTAATCTCTCAAACAATAATAGATGTTGGAAAACTGAGAGAATTTTTTGTGAATGAGTCTATTGTGGACAAAAACCTCTTTTTGTTTTCCATAATTCGTTTCCATCACCTCGTAATCTGCTGCCAATGATAATGACAAAAAAGAGGTAAAACAAAGCTGCTACAAGAATCTCCTCATCAAAATATTTGACAAAGGACTAAAAAATGAGGGTTAGATTATAAATCAAAACTTGGAATAAACTTTTATCATAATTTTTTGATAGCTTAAAGATATACATATTAACTAATAAGCCCAAAAGACAAACCTTAAAACTAAAATAATGAAATAATTCAATCATTAAAAGCATTAAATCCAACAAAAAAACTGATTGTCAAAAATTCTTAAAATCAACATAAAATGTAAAATCATTTTAAACCAACGGTTGAAAATGAGGAAAAAAAGAACAGATAAACTAAGAACAAGATCTAGTTATAACATCTGGCTCTTGCTGCGGGATGAAGTCCTCCTTGTGAGGCTTTAAGAACCTGTAGACCTTGTGCCTTATTCATTGGGTGATGGAGTCATTTCCCAAATCTCTGCAACTTTCTCAAACTCTGAACACATACCTCTGAAATGAAAAAATACTGCTACAAACCAACATAATGAAACCAATCTACATGCTCGTATAGCGATCTTATTCTGCTATTTACTCTTACTTCTAATCGGAGGAAACAACCCAATCAAGTGTAATCATACTTTCAATGAAGCTAAGAAACCATTTGACTGAGAATCATAATTCCATGCATGCTACTATTTGAGAAGACCCACAAAAGATGTGATAAATGCAATAAAGAGTCTGTAGGCAGCTGATACTTATGACTGGAAATAGGAAGTATGCCAAAAGCTGGAGCATTAGAAACCTTTGAAAAATACAACTCCATCCAAAAAGCCATGGGATCATGAATCTCATGCAAAATTATTTCTTCATGTTGTCAAAAAAGAATGGACTGCAAATGGGTGTCCTCAATTCTCAATACTCCATGAGATAATGCAATAAGATAATAATATATAAAATATTCGACTCTATTGAGCTCATCCTGTTTTATATCTTCCACTAACCCAAGCTGACTGATTTCTGAAGAGTGCTGCTTAACTAATGAGGATTGAAAGAATGGCTGTAGTATTTCTTATATCTATTAAAAAATGGAATTTTTTCATAATGGTTTTGAGAAGCAAGGTTATCATGGCCATGGATATTAGACACATCTAATATTACATTCAAAGTATCTACAGTATGGATGCTATCAATTTTTGAGTCAAAGCAATTCAGATTTTTTTTCTTGTTCAGTAAAAAGTTTGGAATATAATTCACCTACAATCGGTTTTTGTTGATCATGAAATTTCCGATTTAAAAACTTCAATGCCTTCATTATATTCATCATAAAGCAAAGCATTCTCTTCCTCTCCATTGATGTTCTTTTTAAACTTTGGTTCAAGAATGGAAACCAAAGGCTCTTCAAACTGCTTCTCGACCTTTAAATAAAACCCTTGACCAAAAATTGAACAAATAAAATTATGAAAGTGACCATAAGTCAAGAATGGCAACTTATTTCTTATATCAATAGTAAGAGGTTGAAGTGCAACAAGTTCTTCTTCATAACATGATAATCTCATAGCAGGAGCTAGGAAATTTGTACTATAATCCACTGAAAGTATATTATCATCTAAAATGTCAGCAAACTGATATGAAGAATCAACACAAGCGTCATTTATATCTTTGTTCATATGAAAATTTGAAAATGATGAAGAAAACTGTCTTAAATCCGAATGATACTTATGTTCTTCTTCCTGTTCATAAGCTTGTATATCTTCAACATGAGCCTGATCTTGAAGCATTTTGCAAGCTCGGATGTTATCCTCCACTCCCTTTGCATCCTCAAATAATTGTCTTAAAGATGATGATTTCTTTTCTAACAGGAAAAAGACAAGATTTGAATGTTGAGCCATAACATAATATACCATAGCAAGTTTTTCTGAAGGTCTGATTTTCGTGGGCACACTGATATAAAAAATTTGAAAACTCCAATTAAATTTAGTAATTGGCTCATCATTATCCATTTTCAAACTATAAAATTCGGAAAGAAATTGATCATAAGATTTATTCTTACCCCAATACTTCAAAAAGACATCATGTAACTCTTCCCATGATCCAATTGAATCAGATTTTAAATTTCAGAACCAAAACCCAACATCTCCAGCAAAGGATTTTGAAGATAACCTCATGACAAAATTGCTAATAAAACTTGCAAATTTACACACAAAGGAGACTGAAATTGGAGCATAACACTAATATGTATTGAATAAGTGTACAATAGCAAACCTTATGAAGTCATAGGCTGCTGCAATATATAATTACAGGAGATATTAGAATGCATAAGGATGCCAATCGAAAAATTCAAAAGCAGGCTTACTAAATCTAGTCAAATCCCCCATAGGTGCATAAAGCAGTTTCCAAATCTACCTAGAGGCGCACGAATTGGCAAAGTCAAGTAGGAAAGCTAATAGGTGATGGAAAGACAACTCATACATGCTTTTATTAGGATAAAAGAATGGAGGATGATGAGTCCAAAAAACAAGTCAACTACACCTAGTCTTACTTTCCCTTTTGCCTCAAATATCAATAAAGTAGGCAACTTAGCAGAAAAAAGCAGATATGCGCTAGGGAGGATATGGAATAAAGAACAACTGCTAAATATGGTTTCTAGGAGGTTTCCCAACCGCTCCATTACTCATTTTTAGCAAGTTTGACTTCTAGGACATGTGGAAGACAACTTGCATAGAGTGGAATATTGGAATCTAGGCAAACAAGACAAAAATGGATTAATTAATGTCTAAGGTAGCTAAATATGGGTTGATTATTCTAAAACCCCCCTTTAATCCTGACTTATGAGTAAATATCATAAAACTATAGGGCTTAGCAACAAGGCTTAGTCACCCTTTACATACTGCATGTCCATTTAACCAAGGAAAGAGGCAAAAACCCAGTAGGAAAATCCTCCCTTAAACATGGACAGTAAAACAAAATTTGAAAATCTTGTCATCAATCATGCTTCATAGCATGATCAGAAATCTCCAACAGTGATGTAAGATTGCTGAAAGTCTTCTCACAAAAAACTTTGGTGAAGATGTCTGCTACTTGTTCTGAAGATTCACAGAAAAGTAGGTGAATGGTGCCATCATGCACAAGCTGTCTAATGTAGTGCATATGGATATCAATGTGTTTGGTTATCTGTCTCTAAATTGGATCACTGTAGATTCAAATGGTGCTATGATTATAATAATAGATAATAGTTGAAAACTCTGATTCGAAGCCACACTCACCAAGTATCCCCTGCAACAATAAACATTGAGTTGCTGCATTTACAACTCCTCTGTACTCTGCTTCTGTAGATGAGAGTGCTATGGCACTCTATTTCTTGCTTGACCAACTGATTGGTTCTTCAACAAGCATGAACACATATTCTGATATTGAATTTCGATCTGTGTTGTCACCTACCCAATCATTGTCAGTAAACCCAATCAAATCAAGATCAGATTTAGCTTTGTAGAAGATCCCATGAGTTCTTGTTCCTTGAACAAAGTTAATGATCCTTTTGGTTTCTCTCCAATGGATCTCATGAGGCTGATCCATGTATCTTGAGGCCACAGTTACTGCATAAGAAATATCAGGTCGAGTGTGTGTAAGGTACATCAAACACCCAATCAAATTCCTATACAGTGTATTATTTACCATAGGAGAAGAACTTGCTTCTTCAAGCTTAACTCCTAAAAAGAAGGGAGTCTTGCTTGGCTTGCAATATTTCATGTTGAACTTGTTCAGCAAATCTAAATCATACTTTGACTGATGTACTTTTATTCCATGTGGGGATTGATCAATTTCGAGACCCAAGAATTGGCTCAACAACCCCAAATCAGTCATAGAAAATGCATGGTTCATTGCATCCTTCAAGGAGGAAATTTATTTCTTTGAACTTCCTGTAATCAGAAGGTCATCCAGATACAAGACAATAATCATCAAAGAACCATGAATCAGCTTCAAATGAACATTAGGATCAGACTTGCATCGAACAAAACTTAATGACAACAGAAAGCCATCAATCTTGGCATACCAAGCCCTGGGGGCTTGCTTAAGCCCATACAATGATTTCTTTAACCTGCACACAAAAGATGGATTAGTAACAAACCCTTGAGGCTGATTCATGTAAATATCTTCAGTAATATCTCCATTCAGGAAAGCACACTTCACATCCATGTGATGTACCTCCCACTGCTTCGAAGCTGCAATGACTAAGGCTAGCGTGATGGAGTCCATATTTTCCACTGGTGCAAAGGTCTCATTGTAGTCAATACCATGTACCTGTGAGTATCCTTTGGCTACCAATATTTCCTTATATTTCAAAGGTGAACCATCTGCAGGAAAATTAGTTTTGAAAACCCACTTACGTTGAACTAGCTTCCTCCCTAGGGGAAGATCAACCAATTCCCAAGTGTTGTTCTTTTGGAGTGAGCTGAATTATTATTTCATGGATGTTTTCCATCTTGGATCATGTGCTACATATTCATATGTCTATGGTTCTAATTCAACCATCAGATAGTATTTCTCTGCAAACAAAGGGTCTTTCATACACAGGGCACTCTCAAATTGAGATCTAGTCCTCCTAGGATCACTAGGATTTCGAGCTAGTTCCCCAGCTGCATGAATGGTCTTTGCTGCCCATTTTGGTCTTGTAGGAATGTCAATATCTACAATTAAATCCTCATTATCAGACATATCAGAATCAACAAACTCATTTATCTCTTCACTTACATTCAATGGTTCTGGTGGTGAAGAAGACTCTCCAAATTCAACTGTTGCTAAAGGCTCTTCTTGGAATTGAACACTTCTTTCAATGAAGGATTTGTTTGTGATCAAATTGATCAGCTTGTACCCTTTTGAATCTTCATAGTACCCAACAAATAGACACTCTTGGCTTTGGGGCTGCAAAGCCTTTCTCTTTTCAGTTGGAATTCTGGCCCAATCCTTTGAGCCAAAAATCCTGAAATGGGTCACATATGGCTTGTGCCCACTCCAAGCTTCAAAAGGAGTCATACCATCAAGTTGTTTATAAGGAAACCTATTCTAGATATAGGATGCATAGTTTATAGCCTCGGCCCAAAACTTTGGTGGCAAAGTCTTAGCCTCCATCATACAGGTTGCCATCTCTTTCAATGATTTGTTCTTTCTCTTAGCAACACCATTTTGATGTGGTGTGTAAGGGATTGAATGCTGCATATTGACAATATTGAATGAACTCAGACTTGACATACTCACCACCATTGTTAGATATGAGGATCTTGAAACTCCTCCCAGACTGGTTTTCAACCAAAGCCTTAAAGACTTTGAAGAGGCCAAAAACTTCAGACTTATGCTTCAGGAAGTAAACCCAACAATACCTGGAAAAGTCATCTATGAAGGTCAATGAATATTTGGCTTGAATCATTGAAATATGTGGAAATGGACCAGCAACATCACTGTGGATCAACTCAAGAGGTGTAGAGGTTCTCTCATGACTAGCTCTCTCAAATTTATGTTCTGGGTGTTTTCCTAGGATACAATCTTGACAGACTCCCTTGGAAAATTTAATCTTTGGTAACCCTGTGACCATTTATTTTTCACTTAGATCAGAAAGATACTTATAGTTAATATGGCCAAATATTTCATGCCAAATATTTCTTTCCTCATTAGCATGAATCAGAAGAGCAAAGTGGTTTGAGTAGGGCATAAAATGTGAAAACATGTATACCTTCGAAGTGTGATCTACAACTCCTTTTGCAATGACTTTACCATTCGAGATCTCTGTGATCTCAACATCATCAAGGGAGAATATGACCTTCTTTGGAGACCCTGTGTGGGTCATATGATACATTGACAAGAGGTTAGAGGCAATACCTGGAACATACAATACATTACTAAACTTACCATGGTCAAGATCAATCCTTCCTTTGCCCAAACTGTTAGCGAGAGAGTCATCTCCCAGCACTATTGGTGGACCTTTTGACATGTCAAGAGAGAAGAATGCCTCCTTGGTTGAAACCATATGTCTTGAAGCTCTAGAGTCTATGATGAAGCTAGGTGAGCTTGATATGCCAGCAACCAATGCATGTACTCTCTCTCTATCCTTTGAATTTGATCCTCCTTCCCTCTTCTTTGATCAATCAGGAAGGGAGATGTTATTATTCTCCAAGAGTTGGGTCAGCATGTCAATTTGCTTCTTCATGCAGGAGCTTTCAGGATGATATCCCTTACTGTAGTATGCGCACTTGCTCATTTCTCCTTTGTTCTTCTTCTTCTGGAAGTTCTTCTTGGAGCCTTGTTCTTGTCTCTCTTTTGCTCAGGTGGATTCTTAGCTTTCTTCTTGCCTTTTGAATCCACCCTTGAATCTACAACAACCAAAGCTTGGTCTTTGGAAGGTTTGATGGTGCCCATCATCACCAATTTATCCTATTGTTGTGTGATGGATTCCATGAACTCTGCAAGCTTAGGAATCTTCCAGGCTCTAGCTGTCAACTTGGTGGCATGGAAGGTCGAAAAAAACACTAAATAGTAAGGGCCAAGATTTGAGAGTATGGCCAAAACTAGTTGCTCCTCCTTCTTTTCAATTCCACACCGTTTTAGCTGCAAAACAAGGGATTTAAACTTGGAAAAATAGAGTTGCATGGATTCGAAGCTGCTGGGACTCAAAGAGATCAATTCATTCTCGATTTGATGTCCTCTCATCTTATCTATCTTACCAAAAAGATCTACAAGATTCTCCCACACTTCATTAGGTGATGTCAATCCATCAATATGGAAGATGAGGTCTCTGGATATGCTCAGACATAGAAGACCATAGGCCTCATCCCTCCTGTTGTGCCGTTTAATTTTCTCTGTAGCTGCATTGGGCTCTGCCTCAGTTGCCATAGTCACCCTGTAGAGACCCTTCACTCTCAACAATATCTCCATCTCTGCTTTCCATTCAAAGAAATTAATTGGAGTTAAGATGATCTTCTAAGATTGATCCATAGCTCTGAACTGTTCCCTTCAACCAGTAGAATGCTCCTAGTCAAGATGTCAAACTTGTAATAGCAATATGGAAGGAGAGAAATCGATCTACAAAGGATCTGATACCATGTGAGGTTTTCCGTTACACCAAAACCTGCAGATGTTGGTGAACATTTGAAACCTAGCACAAGGCCCTATGACCAAGAGTGGCGGTTAGTCCACTTGTTTTATATTCCCAGAGGTGCAGCGGTTATACCATGTGGAGGTGCTCGATACTCCAACACCCTGCCTCCGGTGTAGCTCGGGGGAATTGAACTTGAGACCTCTGCT
>LPNX010594154.1:14393-90516 GCA_001517045.1 Pseudotsuga menziesii | reverse complement strand
GTTCAGCTCCATATTCAGTCTCTTTTGTGAGTGATTTTGCATGTACAATTGATAATTGTTGTGAGTTTAATTGTTCTATCACTGGGTTCAATTTCCACATTAACAAGAAATTCATACATTTCAGGCTCTAAGTGATTTTGCATCATCATCATCATTTGTACCACCTAGACTAGAAGATCCTCCCATCACAAAGATAGTGACAAATGAGCTGATTATTGGTCATCTTGAGCACAATGATTTAGAATATGAAGCGATCCATAATCATGTCGAAGGGACATAAGACTCTTCTCCCACACAAGGATCAAGAGCTAGTGAAGACCCTCACGTTTGGAAAATTTCAAAAAACTCAGAAGAAACTATGGAATATAATGGGAAAGATATAGGGTCCAATTTAAAATTTGAGTTCTCCATTAGAAATATCAGAGGTGAAGAACCAGTGAAGAACATACCTATTTCAATCTATGTCCACTCCCATGGTTTGGCTTCTTAGGACCTTGACACATTTTTGTTTGAATTTGATATCTTATGTCGTAGTTTTGATTTTTTTCTGATGCACAGAAGTTGAATTTGCTTCTTGCCACATTGAAGAATGCAAGCAACAACACTGAGATGGCTCATGGGACTTGGAGGTCAAACCATTCATACATGGAAAGAAATTAAACAATATTTCCACCAAAAGTACCAAGACTATTGAAACTCTAATACCTTTGGGAGGATAATTCATGATGTAACAATGGAAAAATGAATATCTAGAAGATTGTGTAGAAATATTTCAATATAATTTGCAAAGATCTAGACATAATAATTTGGACAAAGAAACTCAAAGAAAAATTATGATTAGAGGATTAAAATATGAATATAGTGTTGAAGGTGAGTTGTCATTGATGTCAACAAGAGAGATCTATGTCAATAATATCAAGCAAAGTAGCATTACAATGTTTAGAAGTAAACTGATGATGTGGTAGAAGAATCATTTGATGACAAACATGTGGATGTTGAAAAGGAAGTGTACAATATTAGCAGTGCTAATGAAGATAATATGACCACTGTCAATTTTTTTTTTTACAATAAACTATGACAAGATCAAACCTTGCAATCAACTGTATTCTATATGGAAATAAGGAGTTCAATAACTGGAATATTTAGGTATTATTGTCAAGAAGCAATGATTGTCTAAATAATTTCAACATTAGAATATTGATTCATTACTGGAAGAGATGGAAGAGAATGAAATGACTACAAGAAACAAGATTTGGTACTACTGAGTTCAAAGAGACATAACTACAGGAACTCAAAGTTTTGCTAATCACATAGTGTCGACAAGACTCACTCTAACTACCGAAATATTCTACTCTAGTAACTTGCCAATGTTAAATATGCATGCCCCAACTACCAGAATTGCAGAGTATGTTTGAACTATTAGAAGCATTGGATATGAGATATTGGCATTGACAAGTTTTGATTGTTCCACCTCAAGTAAAGATGACCCTACTCATCATGTGAAAAGTTCCAAGTGGTATCACCATGGTCAGTCCACATGATATTCTTCTTCAATGATCAAAGCATTGGTTATTTGGATTATAAGAATGATGTATGAGTATGTATATCCATTTGAGATAGGATGATAAAAGTTTGAACCGAAACAACATTGAAATCCCATTGTCAAAATAAAAAGAAGATTGATGTAATGGAAGCCAACATAATGAGATTGGTTTTGAGCTTGCCAAGTAAAAGGACCAAGTCAATTGAGATTACAATTGATCTATAAATATGATCAATTGATTTGGATATTGGGCATGGATTTTGGGGACCAATTACTCATTGATATAAAATAAGGTGAGGAAGAGGAATATCATTAGACTTTGAAATGGTGTGATGTGCTCGGTTTTACACTTTGTGACATATTGCAGGTGTATTGAATGAAAGAGAGGGTGTGTGAGATCTGTTGCAAGATTTGCTCATGAGATAAATGAAGGGTACGATCTAGAGTCTACATTTATTTTTGTAAATATTTTTCTTAGAATATAGGATGTATTTTTCAAAAAAATAAGGCAGGGAATGTTAATTTGCATTTGCAGCCTGTTCCATTACATTTAGAGGCAGAACATGGAACACGCCAAGGTGTTGATGATAGAGATAGTAAACAAAATCTATATGGTATTCCAAATGAAATATCTCACACATACATTTCATTCCTCAATTGCTCACATTTACTCATAAAGTTTTGCAATTATAACACTTGCTTCCTTGTAATCGACCTGTGGAAATTTCTATCTTCTTCAGTTTGTGTGACGAGTATTTCTAAAAAAGTTAGTCTTTCAGATATTGCATTTGAGCTAATCTTTCAGCTTATCCACAATTAGTGCCAAAGCTCATGAATTCTGTATACATGACATGACTGTCTCATAAATTCTATCTTATCTCAACTTCTAAGGATTATATCTAATTGTTTCCTTGAATATGAAGGTATGGTTAGATATTGTTGGAATACTTGTGGAATACTTCTGGACTAAGGTGAGTGACTTCTCAAAGTATGAGGGTTTCCTCATTAGATTGGATGGCCTTACGATACTCATTTTCTCCATGGAAGAAATCTTTAAGCAACTCTTGCACTTTGGGTATTCCTGTAGAACTTCCCACTAAGACAATTTTGTGAATCTGGGTTTTATAATTTGTCATTATCAATGGATTTTTGAAACATATAAAATGTTCATTGCTCATTTGCCCACTCTTCTAATTTTTTAATGTTGGTCTTGGTTTTGATAGAGACGAGGGCAGACAACACTCTCTTAGTTGTCTTGCATGAACTCTGAAGTCCTTTTGGGATATGTTGAATTTGTATTTTTCCCCATTATGTAATGGAGATGATTTCCTGTCAAACCTATACACAAGGTTCACTCAATATTTTTAAGACATCCAACCCTGTTAATTTCCCAATGGTTTTGGTGGTCCTTCTTTGAGAATCATTGTAATAAAGCAAGATGGCTAATAACAACTTTAATAATTCGACAGCTTGCGAGGTATTATTGGGTGGCACTGAGCTTTTAGATAAGCAAGGAAAAGTCTTTAATTCCTCCCAGTGCAGGGTGGAAGTTTGGAGGGTTTTGAACTATGCTAATTTTCTTCTCTATGAAGAGATCTAGAATTTGGGTCTTGTAGCACCAGCCACATAATTGTTGGTTATGGGAGGTTTCTTGTCATGTAAAAAAACTGGTTACATTCCTATTTTCCAACGCATGTCAATGAAATCATTTCTCCACTAGCAGATGGCAATAGTTAAAAACAAAGCTTATCATAATTCTGAGTCTGTTCTGTTTAAAAGGTAGTTAGATTTAAGTTTTGTTTTGATCACATTGTTGTTTTTGGCATTCCATATTCAAACCAAGCTGGTGTAGCCTGTCAGAATTCCTTCAGTATATCCTGGCATAATGGTAGGCAAGATCTGTCAGTTACCCTCTATTTATATGTATATTTGGATCTAGCCAAGCCAAAAGTAATTTAATTTTTTTTTTCTAGCAAAAGAAAATGTAATTTTGTTATCAACTATTTAGAGCTGCAAACATATAGTAAAACCTAATTTTGATGTGTTTTTGGTTGTTATAGATTAGTGTAAAGCTAGTGCTTAGAGAATGGAAGTATACTGATGGTTCCAGAAGCCTTCACAGTCGTAACACATCAAATTCTCAGCACTCTTTACTTGGATCTTCAACTTTTCATTCACCAACTGGCAGAAAGCTTAAAATAACCATAGTGGAAGGTAGCAACCTTGCTGGAAAAGCCAGATCTCAAAAGAGTGATCCTTACGTTAAGCTTTTGTATGGGAAGGTCGGGTTCCTCAATTTTTGAGTTAGATATTTTTCATTTTCTAGAATTAGACTGATCTACATATTGGTGGATATCTACAATGTTTCCTATGGATGTACTTTGCAGTTGGTTAGCATTAATTTTTTTTTAATATAATCACAGAACATTCACAGAACAAGATCAATTTCACGAGGTATCAGCCCCATATGGGACGAATAATTTGAGTTTAACGAGATTGAAGGTGATCAGTATTTGAAATTAAAATGCTACAATGTAGAATTTCTTTGGGATGAGAGTATGGGAAGCACTCGTGTGAATTTGGAAGGACTGGAAGAAGGAGAAACCAAGGATGTTTGGATCCCCCTTGAAAAAGTTACAACAGGTGAAGTAAGACTCAAAATTGAGAAGTAAAAGCAAGAGCAAGACACTAAGGTGAGTTCATTTTGGTTTATATGTAATGTTATAATCAAACTTTGTTATATTTTTTTTATTTGTTCCCTTGATCACTCTTTGTATACTTAAATATTATCATTCAAGTGACCTAACATGTATCCTTCTCTGCTTCTGTTTCTTGTCTGATGATCTTGAAAGTTTGAAACATAATTATCATATGTTTTCTCATTGGGTACACTATTTGATAGGTCTTTTTAGTTGTCATTTGATTTATGAATTACCAAGCAAGCAATATAAGATTTTGTTTAGTTTGTTTTATATTTGATTTCCATGCATAATTGTTTTATTTGACTTGATTCTTCCTGCAATGCCTTGGCAGAATTATTTTATTTATCTGATTCTGTTGTGATGCCATGCAGAATTCTCTTACAGAAATAGGGAGTGGCTAGATTGTGCTTGTTCTTGTAGAAGCAAGGGACCTGATTGCAGCAGACTGGCAAGGAACCAGTGAACCATATGTCAAGGTACAATATGGCAATTTGAAAAAAAGAACAAAGGTCAGTGAGTGCTACGATAGTTGACATCTTATTTAGCCTCAAATTCCTTGGTTTTTGGTGATTTAATTCTGAACGGTCTTTAAGAGTAATCATCTACCCTAATAGAAAATGCAAGATACAAATTGGAAACATTGAGGATTTGAGCTAAGACAGCTTGATAATGGCCTTATTTGCATCTGGGTTTGTTGAGATCATTATGTGAGCAGCTCATTTTTGTGATGTTTTATGTTTGTGTTCACCTTTAGTCCTCCTTGAGGCCTACTTGTACTATAGGACCTCTTCTTAGAATGAAAATTGAAAACAAATATAATCGGGAATTTGATCAAAGATGTTGGGTTCTTAGGACCTCGTTTCTATGGTTGAATAGCTCAGCTATAAAATTTCCTAGTTCATTTTGGTTTTCACGGGATAGCTTAGAGAATTTTAAACGCAAATGCTTTTGTATTTCTTTCTGGTGGGTTCAGGGCTATATAGGATGAAATGTTTTCCATCCTCTATGGCTTGAGTTATGCAAATTGTCCCTGGGCAGTTTTCCTTGGGATAATCTGACCTTTGAATTGTATCTTGATTGGGAATTTAGGGTACTCAAAGTCTACAGTTTGCTTTTGTCCTTTTATAGTTATAGGCACTATAAAATGTTACTGTTTCATGCAAGTTTGTGGGTACAAATTTTCAGTAAAATAGAATTCTGAACTAGTTTTATAGCTACTTACAATATAGATAGGCAAGATTATTTTGGAGTAAATGGGAGGTATAACAAGGCCAAAAGGATTACGCCAATCCCCAAAAACTAATAATTGAAGACTTCAGTGACCAACTAGCTCTTAGACTAATATAAGCTCCAAACTGATTTCTCATATTTCCCCTTTTATATCAAAATTCTCAATAGTTTCCAACTGGGTTGAAATGCATATCAGGTGACCTATGCAGTTGTTGGAAATGGTTTATTCACACAAGGGACCCTAGAGGTGAGACGAATTAGTCTAGAAAGAAATCAGGGTCTTCCTAGTGTGAATATAGTCTATGTAGTTCTTGAAGCTCAATACCAGGCTTCTGTAAGTGCAGTAGTCTGGAATGTTAACCAGAAAAGAAAAGATGTTTCGTTTGAGATTGTTGGGTACCTTCTAGAGGAGCTAAAGGACCAAAGCACCTACAACATGTTCTGTAAAGATCTGTTTGATTCCAATATATTCATTGGATCTCACATTTTTTGAGGAACTCACTCAAAAGGTAAAGGCTGCAGTGGAGACCAAGAGGGAAAGATTGGATGTTGTCTTGGTTTTCCCTTCAATGCCAGAGGTAATGAGACTAAATAAACTGGGATATTTTAGTATGTCTCAGTTGGGCCAGTCCAAAAGCCGTTTCTTTCAAATGTTTAAAATAAAGAAGAAGTCAGCGGGCTTCGAGGAAAGCATGCTTAAACTTGTTAGAACCCTACCCAAAGTCCTCAAGTATTTTCCAAGTGACAAGGCTTAGGATGCTAGAGCCTATATCATGAGTTTGTAGTTTTGGTTGTGTGGATCTGTAACACCCCGGTTTTGACCCTGTTGCATTAGATGTACATGATGTATATATTGTAATGATCATGGTGCGGAGCTAAAGGCCAAGGCCCCACCATTGATTGGTTATGCTATGTTTCGAGTTGAAATTGTCACCGATGGTATATCGGGGCATGCGGCATACATATTAAGTTTTGTTATCATGTAAATATGCATCTTTAATTAAATAACCTGACCAGCTACGTTCGTAGCAACCAAATTGAGAAGGCGCATGATTTTCACAAGGATAAGGGGGGGGAATTGTCCAACCTTGGGTTATGGGAAAAATCCATGTGTCACCACCCTGTTTTATTTTCCCATTTTTCCTTGTCTTATCCAACTACCACCTTAAATGTTCAGCTGAGTAGTTGAGGCATTTATTGTTTTGGGAGTGGGGGTGGCAATATTGTCAGTCCTTGCCCCACCCGCACACTCCACCAGCAATGGAGCCTCACGTTGGGTAGAAGAATGACTACTATGCATTCTCGCCGTTGTCTGATCATTCGCACGCATAAGAAGAGCTATTCATCCTCACCTAGGGACCATTGTCTGTTCATTATTCTCACGCATAGGATTTTTTTCCTAGTTTGGGCTCACACAACGAGCTGGGAGCTGTGCTCTTTCATCCACGATTTGCTGTGAAGGGCCATTCACGTTTTCGGCTGTATGACCTCCTCACAGACTGGTATGGTCGTGTAATTTTCTTGTCATTTCAATGTTGAGATTTGGACCGTTGCTCTTCCCGTGAGTTGTGGTTGCCACCGTTCCCCTCAAGACTTGTTGTGTTGCTGGGGTCTCCCTTACTGATTTATGGCCATGCATATGTTTTTCCTCTGTGTTTTGGGTTCTGGTGCAAGTTTCTCTCATGCGCAGGCTGGGACACTGTAATTTCTTCCCCAATGTGGTTTGTGTAAGTTTTCCCCAGCGGTTTCAATTGTGCAGAACTGGCTGTTGTTCTCCACGTTTGTTGGTAGTGTATGCGGATACGTTTGGGACTATATAATTCGCTTGGGAGTCATTTTACCTGTTTAAGCTGTGACAGCTAAATGATTGCATGAGTGCAATGGTTGGTCTTCAAACTACGTTGGGAGCAGGGATGGGGGCTTGGTTTGCTCGATAAACTTGGTGTGTTTGGAAACCACACAGATAGAGCTAGAGGGCTGGCTTTCTTCTCCACAACCCCTGAATAGCACTGGAAGGGAAGGCGGGGCCTGAGGGACTGTGTAGTAGAGAAGGGAATGCTTCCTTGTGTTGGGTGTGTGTGGGTGTCTTAGAAGTTAGGCTAGTTCTGGTGTAGGTGTTCCTAGCTCTGTAATGAGCTCACCAGCTTAGCATTTAGCCTTTCCCAACTCCTTGATGGCCTGATAAACCTGACCATGTTGTCTTGGCTGTCTTGTTGATGGCCTGATAAACCCAACTGTGTTGGCTTGGCTGTCTTGTTGATGTCCTAATAAACCCAACTGTGTTGGCTTGGCTGTGTTTTGTGTACCCTTGGCTATGTGTAAGCCTGCTTGTCCCTTATTCCTTGGAGAATCATGCCCAGCTCAGGGGTGGCAGTGTTGTTGAGAGATTAAGGAGAACGCTGGCCTATGGTTGGGTGGAACGTTGCAACGACGTAGCTGGTTGCGGAACGAGTTCTTATAAGATAAGTAACCTTGTCTATTTTACTTCTGCAGTCCTATTTACTGTTAAGGACTATGATGAACATGTTGAATGAATGCTTGTATGAATGAATGTTGCTTCCACTGTGTATGATAAATAATTGCATCTGTGTATGTTCTAGTTCAATGCATTCTGTTTCAACATTTCAGTATTTTTATGAATTCACATGTTCATGGGGCTGGTAGCCTGGATGGTTAACGCCATGGTAGCATCCTCTTTGCCGGTCCGAGGGTCGGGGACATTACAGGATCGCCAAAGAATATTGAGAACTTCTTTAAAATGATTGCTGGATCCTATGTGCCTGCTCTTAAGAAGACAAAAATGGAGTTTTTTGATCCATTCGTCTATTTGGACACAGGAATATGGCACCCTCTGGCTCCTTGCATGTATGACGATGTTAAAGAGTATTTGAATTGGTATGACACTAGAAAGGGTGAAAATGAGAAACTTAAAAACCCAAATGCACCTGTCATTGGTATTTTCTTGCAAATAATCCACATTATTACTGGTGACGAAGGTCATTATGTGGCTATTGTGATGGAATTGGAAGCCAGAGGTGCAAAAGTTGTGCCAATATTTTCAGGTGGATTAGATTTTTCTACCCTTGTGGAGCGTTTCTTGTATGACCCACTAACAAAAAAGTCTATTGTAGATGTTGTGGTTTCCTTAACTGGGTTTTCATTCATGGGTGGACCTGCTAGACAGGACCATCCTCATGCTATACAAGATTTGTCCAAACTTGATGTTCCCTACATTGTGGCCTTGCCGCTAGTGTTCCAGACTGTAGAGGAATGGCTTATCATCACTTTGGGATTGCACCCAATTCAAGTTGCATTGTAGGTTGCACTTCCTGAACTTGATGGTGGTTTGGAGCCTATTGTTTTCTCAGGCCGTGATGCAAGAACTGGTAGGTTTCATTGTTTGTTTGAACACTGTTTCAACAATTTCATCAATTAGAAAATCTGTTAACAATGTAATTTGTCTAAAATTATTAACCTTGTTGTGAAACTCCTATTATCATTACATTGATGTAAGAATACCAAAACAGGGCCATGGGACTAATACAAATGTTTAGGATCAAAGTTTCTTTTGATCCATCAGAGGATTAAACACAGTATACCTTACCTCCAAAAATGCTATGCAGTGGCTTTCCAACGTGCCTCCTCCAACATTGTTATGCACCGGAGAAACCCACCAAAAACCCACGACCAGAAAACGGTGAAAAAACGCTATGCACCAGAGGACCAACAATGTTATGCACCACGGTGGACAAAAATGGTGAAAAATGCTATGCACCAGAGGACCAACACTGCTATTCACCAGAAAAACACCCTCGTTATCGAGAAAACACGATGGTGAAAACCCAAGGACCAACACTACTACGCACCAGAAAAAATGCCCTCATTTTCTAGAAAACACGATGGAGAAAACCCAAGGATCAGCACTACTCTGATTTGAAAAAATTCCCTCGTTATCCAACCATAAAACACGATGGAGAAAACCCAAGGACCAGCACTGCTACGATATGAAAAAATGCCCTCGTTATTCAGAAAACGGGATGGAGAAAACCAAAGAAAAAACGATGGAGAAAACCATAGGAAAACCCTATGCAGCATACGCAGGGTGCACGCAGGCTTCACGCAAGTGTATGGTGGAGGCGCAGGCAGGCTTGTGGAATAAAATATCCCCCAACATATTGCATATTTATATAGTTAAAAAAAACCCCTTTTTACCCCTAATATACCACCAATATATTGGCTTGTAATTTTTTTTATTTTTAACCCCCCCAATATGAACGGACGTGATATCATATTGGTCCCTAGGTGATGGCCCTATGTTTACAAGTTTAAAGGCTATCTAGGTAAACAATCAACAAATCTCGACATTTTAAACCTATATAAAAGAAAAAATAATTTGTAAATAGGAGGAAAGATTTTAAAACCTAAACCCCGTGTTTTTGTTTTAAAAAACATAATTATTAACATGGATTGAAGTTTGGGCCCTAATGACGAGACTGAATCCTACTCTCAAACCATCTAATTAATTGAGTAACCACTCCTTCGTATTATTTGCCTCACATGTCGAACAGAGCAATATTTTGTTAAAAGGATTGAAATCAAATTAAATTTTGATAAACACAGGCTTGGGAAGAGAGATTACCTTCAATAAAATGTACAAAGAGCCTAGGGTTCTTATCCTCCAAGTCTCCATTCTTTTTGTCTTCCATGTACACAAACCAAAAAAATGAGTCTCAGTCCTCCTCTGTTGCCTGCGAAAATTCAAATAGAATAGAGTTTCAAAACTTAAACAAATTGTTTGCCTTTCATTTATGTTAAACTTGCCAACCTAGTAATATCCCCCATCAACAACTGAAGGAAAGCACACCCTGAGCCATACATTTTACCACACATAAATTGAAATAGCTAAGATTGCGCAAAGGCAAAAACTCATCTGAAACTGGATGATAAATGTTGATAAAACAACGTAGTTTTTTGTTAACCCAAGATATCTCTAGTATTCAAGCTTGGAGGAAAGCTAAAAGAAAACAAAGCACAACCATGTAGTAACGAAATATAGAACCAAACCATCAAGTAACCACCACAAGGAAACATAAAAAAAAACCTCCACGACTGATCGAATGCACTAAATTTGACATAAAAATCTTAAGATTTCTTTCATTGTTGTGGATCACATGGAGTAGAGATGTAGGGAAGGGATCCACATTCTCTTCTATGAAAATAATTTAAATCCCGCCTTCAACATTAAATTGGCATGGATACGCTGCCAACTCGCAAGACATGCCTAAGGATAGAATAGTACTAAACATAATTTAGCATAAGGTGTTACATCATAGTACTTTAGCATAGGGTGTTACAACATAGTAATTTAGAAAAGGGTGTTACAACATAGTACTTTAGCATAGGGTGTTACAACATAGTACTTTAACAAAGGGTTTTACAACATAATACTTTAGCATAGGGTGTTACAGAATAGTTTATTCCTTATCAATGTTCCCACATCACATGTAGATTTGGGAAGACATGTATGCCCCCTTTTTATAATCACTTCACTTTATATAAGTGGGGTAAACAAAAAAAGAAAACCACATATTATAACCTTAACAAAATAAAATCTAGATACATATGTCTAATATTCATGGTGTAGGACTTTAGTCCAAGTCTTAGGATTTAATCCTAGTTAATTAAAAAGAAACACTTTCTAACATTAACATATCACCATGTCGTAAAGCAGTGATTCCAGAATTGTCATAGTTAGAGTTATTGTCAGATGGACGACAAGTCCTCTCTTCCTACATATAAGAAATTAAATATAATTATTCATGCAGAAAGATAAAAATGAACTTACGATAAAGAAAAAACTTTATGACAGTAAAATTTAAATTATACATAAAAATAATATATATATATATATATATATAATATTTTTTATTTTTTATGGTGTAATTTTTGGGTTCCAAAGATGACGTTTGGTAATTTTTTGCTTCTAAGGGTTGAAATGTATAGACCAACATCACAGAACCAGTGTGCCTTTCGTGATGACCCATAACCTATCTAATATTCTCTCATGATTTTAGTCATAAGGAAGAAAAAAAGAACCACCCATTGGTTAGCCAAAGGACTTGCAGAGCATAATCAAGTAAGGGATTTCATTTCTCCACTATCGAGGTTATCATTTCCACTCTATTAAACTTCATATACTCCAAATGACTTACTAAATCTCTTTTGGGTAAGCCTTCAACCCTCTCTAGGGTAATATCCCTTGAAAGCGTAATATCTTCCATATGTGGTTTGACTTTAAAATATTTCATTTTTCTCCTATTACAAACTTTCTCCCCCGATACCTTTGATGTCAACTGCATAAAACATGAAGGTTCCTTACTTCCTACCAAGTCCTTCCCCCCTTATACAAACCCTTCTACCATTGGTATCTTCTCCAAATCAGAACCTTCTCGTTGAGAAATGTTAGAGCTTGTATCAAAAACTTGTGAGAGTTCCTGACTGCATTCCAAAATCTTCCTTCTTGCTTCAACCCCTTCAACCACCATAGTCTTCTGTAATCTCATCCCACACAAAAATTCGTGTGGTTTGAATCAAATTTTTGTTCCTTTTCGAACTTGATATTCAAAAAATCCCTTCGGTCTGACGAATCCCACATGTCCTACACTAAGTATTACAGATCACCTTTTTCTCATCAATTTTTGTTCAAAAACCTAGCTCAAGATTATAGGGATTAAACATTTTTTTTTCTTTTTCTATATTTTTTGAATAAAAGTCCCCAGGAAAACAACAAACTTGAAAAAAAACCCTAAAAAGTAGATAAGATGACTAGAAGTTTGCAGCTAGAAAGAAAACATTGCCACTTTTTTACCCTTGGTTGGTATTAGGGAAACCAAAAAAAGTTGGCTTAACTCCAAGTTAGCTGCAAAGTCTAACATTGAATTTGATTAGGATTTTTAGTCCATATTCCTTTAAACTCCTGGAACTTACTAAAACTTGCATAAAGAAAAATATATTCTAGTTAAATTTATTTCATGATTTTAATTAATAAATGTTATAATATAATTTTTTTTTATATTATCTTATAAATTTAATCACATTGGGGATAAATACTTTGGAATTAAGTTAATGTGAACTAAGGAAAATTAAACACTACCAAAAATTGCTTGAACGATTAATGTGAAACTGTCACAATCATCGACATTTTTACTATGGAAGGTGTTTTCACTGGAGTCTGCACCTAGACTGCTAAGGCTTAAAGTCCAGATAATCTTAAAGGTTTTGATAGGATTACAAAGGTTTGGTTTACGAATATATTTAACATGTATAATAGAGATCAAGTATAAGGTAATAAAAAATATAAGCAACTGAGCAATTAACATATAAAAGGACTGAGTATGTGGTATATAAAGAGAGAGTTTCATATCTAGAGCACATAATAAACATCAACCGATCCACAAGAATTTTAGGATAATATTTTTTTATCAGAGAATAAAGTTATGAATCAGGTGTTCAAACTAAACATAAATATTCACTATGAAAAAAGAACAAAATGGCTCATCTCGAATATAACATCATTCCAAGACAGTCTTTTATATAAACCATAAAAAGATGAAATGCATGCATGATACAAATGATATCCTGATCTACCTAAGATGTTTTTTCATCATGTTATAGATCCAAAATAACTGATAGAATTACATGACATGAACCTCTTATGACATTACTAAATCAAATTAAATAAGACTAGAATCCATTGCCATAAAATATGGAGTTGTCTGGAATAAATCTTGATTGCTTATTTTCCTGCCTATAAATCCAAATCTAGATGAACACTACTATTCTTTATCCCTAAATTGCTCTGCCACATGTATCCTTGAATCTAGAGCCACTTGCTAAGAAAATTTCTTGAAATCTGGGATTGATTCTTGACCTGCAATTATGTTTACACCAGTATACGCCATTGTTGTCATAAAATCAGGAAATGGTTCTTAAGCCTGAGATATGCTCATTCACCTTCAAATGTTGATCTTTTGATGCAGAAGCATTGTGGAATGCCAGCAATGTGATGAGTTGGTCACATGATGTGGCATATTCTTGATTTATTTATTTTGTTGAGTCATAGTTTGTTAGCCGTAGGAAGGATTGTGTATCATGACTCCCTGCGTGGAGATCAAGCATCCGATTGTTTGTTTGAGACAAGGACATTTCTCATCATGCTATATAGTCGTTTTTTTTTCAGTTGCAGTACCACTCAACAAAGGCGATCATAGTTTTAGTTTAAATAGAGAGTTCGGAGATGTAAAGGGGGTTCTTCTCTTCAGCATTAGAATTCTGAATTTGCAGAGTGAAGGATAGACGTATGTCTGGTTCTACCTGTACATATTTTGAAGAATCAGAAGGAGAGAGATCCGAACTGTGTGTTTGCGTGTTTAGTTAATAGAATAATTAGTTGTGTGTTTGCATTGTTGTTAGGCTAGATGCATTTACTGATTTAGTTGTGTATTTGTGAAGAGCCGACTTCGATGATTTTCTGAACATCTGTGTGATTCTGTGAATTTCTTGATTCAAGTGTTAAATTGTTGCTTGAAGAGTTGAAATAGAGTGTAGATGTATGCATATAAGGGTTAGGATAGAAGAATCGGGAGGATTGAAGGATGGATTGATCGATTCTATGATCAATCGGTGTCATACTTAGGTTTTATGCAATTAATCAACTTTGCAGAGAACGGACAATGAAGATCGATTTCGTAGGAGAAGACCAGACGGTTGAAAAAGTTGCGCGAAGAAAGTTCCGGGGAGGAGATTTTGAAAAGTTTACATCCCACATCCCGTAACCCGATTTCGGGAAGACTGTTTTGGAACAAAAGTTTTGGGAAGCAACTTTGGGAAGTTGGAATCCCACATCCCACATTCCGATTTCGGGAAGACTGTTTCAGAACAAAAGTTTCAGGGAGCAACTTTGGGAAGTTGGCATCCCGCATCCCGTAACCTGATTTCGGGAAGACTATTTTGGAATAAAATTTTTGGGGAGAAACTTTGGGAAGTTGGCATCCCACATCCCGCAACCCGATTTCGGGAAGGCTGTTTCGGGATGATGCTTGTAGAGGCAGAATTGCGGAGAGGCAATTTTGGAGTAGAATTTGGTGTTTAATCCAAATTTGGCAGTCTTGCTAAGTGTAAGAGCCACCAGATCCTGGAGGTGCTGGTTGGGTTGGTTTTGGTCTATTCCCACCTGCACCAATTTTGGTATCAGAGCGGGAAGCCATTTCCTATTGAGAAATTCCACAGTTGAGGTTGTGGGTAGAACTTATGAGGGAGCAAGGAGAAGCTCATGAAAGAGAGAAGCGTAGATGTAGAAGCCTGTAGGGAGCAAAGAAGAGTGCTCAAGAGGTTTTGGATAGAGGATCAACGTTGCCGAAAGACCAAGGGCCGAGAAGAGGCTTGGTGAGGTAAGTTGTAACAATGTGAAAGAGAACTATTACTACAGATGCTTAGTGTCAGAAGATGGCTCCATGCATTGGAAGAGAAAGAGGTCATGACAGAGGTTGACCAAGGGGGAATGCAAAAGTTCTAGAGGAAATGAAGGAGTTAAGAGAACGTCTGGAAGCTATGGAGACAGACATATGAAGAGACCCAGAAGCAGGGGATGTAAATGAACCTAAGGATGAAGAGCAAAGAGAATAAGTTGCACCTATGCAGGAAACACTAGAGTTAATATATTTCAGATCTATTCTGGGAGAGACTTCAAGGCCAAGAATGGATTTGCCTATCTATGAAGGTAGTTTCATCGTGGAGCATCTCATTGACTGGATCAGTGAGATAGATAAGTACTTTGAGTACGATGAGGTAGAATACAACAAGAGAGTTAATGATGAATAAAGTCTTGTTGAAACCTGAGAAGGGGCATGCAGAGCTTGCTCAAAGGAAATATTTATTCGGGACTATGTGTAAAGTCCAAGGGAAGTGTTGTAATATGGTGATTGACTGTGGGATTACTGACAATCTTATTTCCACAGAGATGGTGGAAAAGCTGAGTTTGAAGAATACCAAGCATCCTATTCTATACGAAGTATATTGGTTACATAAAGGATATCAAATCCTGGTGAGTAAACAATGTGTAGTTGATTTCCAAATAGGTCCATATAAGGACAAGATTTTGTGTGATGTGATGCCCATGGATGTTTGTCATATACTGTTAGGAAGACTGTGGTAATTTGATAAGAAAGTAACTCATGATGGTAGGAGTAACTGTCATAGTTTTGAGCATAATGGGATAACACATATACTACACCCTTTGCAAGAAGGTGGTACAGCAGGACAATCATCTCCTCAATTTCTGATGTTGTCAGGAAAGGAATATTTGCAACAAGTTGAGAAAGAAGGATGGTGAGTGGAGGATGTGTACTGACTCTAGATCAATTAACAAGATTACTATCAGATATAGATTTCCATTACCAAGGATGGATGCCATGATGGATTGTCTAAGTGGGGAAACATGATTTTCAAAACTGGATTGGAAGAGTGGATATCATCAGATCAAAATCAAAGAGGGGGATGAGTGGAAGATAACCTTCAAGACAAATGATGGGTTGTATGAGTTGTTGGTCATGCTATTTGGATTTCCCAATGCACTAAGTACTTTCATGGGGTTGATGAATGAAGTATTGATATATTTCATAGGTAATTTTGTGATAGTTTACCTTGATGAAATTTTGGTTTTCAACCAAACAGAAAAAGAGCATGTGAAGCATATGAGATATGTTTTAGAGAGGCTGCAACAGGAGAAGTTGCTGAAAAATGTGAAGAAGTGCACATTCATGAAGACAGAGCTAGTGTATTTGTGTTTTGTTATCTCAAGATATGGGTTGAAGATGGATCCAGAAAAGGTGCAAGCAATCATTGATTGGCCTTCACCTAGGAACATATTTGAGGTAAGAATATTTCATGGATTGGCAAGTTTCTATAGGAAGTTTATAAAGAATTTCAGTGGTATTTGTGCATCTATTGTGGAGACAATTAAGAAGGATATACAACCATTTCAATGGACAACAAAGGTTGAAAGGAGATTTCAATTCTCAAAGAAGAAGATCAATGAATAACCAGTATTGAAGTTACCCGACTTCAACCACCCTTTCCAAGTTAAGTGTGATGCTAGTGGAGTAGCAATCGGAGCTGTACTCAGTCAGGAGGATAGGCCTATAGTGTATTTCAGTGAGAAGCTAAATGATGCAAAGAAGAATTATTCATCTTACGATAAGGATTTTTATGCTATTGTTCAAGCAATGAAGCATTGGAGACATTATTTAATGCCTAGAGAGTTTTTGTTGTATTTTGATAACCATGTATTACAGTACATTATGCAGAAACCTAAGTTGAACCTAAAACATGTCAAGTGGGTTGAGTTCTTATAGAGATGTACCTTTGTGTTGAAACACATAAGTGGATAGTCAAACAGGGTAGCTGATGCCTTGAGTAGGAGACTGTTGATTATGCAAGATAATTAGATCCAAGTCTTGGGATTTGAGCATTTGAGGGATTTGTGTGAAACTAACATTGATTTCTAGGATGCTTATAGGGCTTGCAAGAATCCAGTGGAGGTGGACAGAGAGCCATGGATGGAGTATACACTTCAATATGGTTTACTCTTTATGAACAATAAACTATGTATACCAAAGTGTTCTATGAGAGAGAACTTGATACAAGAGAAACATAATAGAGGTATGGAAGGTCACTTTGGAAGTGATAAAACCTTCGGATAGTTGGGTCATTTTTATTTTTGTCCAAGGATGAGGTCTGAAGTTGAGTATTTTTTAAGCAAATGAAGAGTATGCCAGCATGTGAAAGGAAGAATCCAAAACACAGGACTATATACACCATTTCCTATTCCAACGAGGCCTTGGGATTCTGTGAATATGGATTTCATTCTGGATTTACCAAGAACTCAGAGGGGACATGATTATATCTTTTTTGTTGTATATAGATTCACTATGATATCACATTTCATACTGTGCTACATGACTAGTGATGCCACACACATTTCTAATTTGTTCTTTGATGAAGTGGTAAAACTACATGGTTTACCTAGAAGCATTGTATCAGACAGGGATGTGAAGTTCACAGGTAAATTTTGGAGGACCTTGTGGAAGAAGTTGGGTACTAGATTAAATTTCAATTCAACATATCACCCACAGTATAATGGATAGACCAAAGTAATCAATAGTAGTCTGGGAAACATGTTGAGGATTTTTATTGGAGAGAGTCCTAAGTAGTGGGACAAAGTGTTAGCTAAAGCTGAGTTTTCCTATAATGATTCACCAAACAAAATTACAGGGACGAGTCCATTTGAAATTATGTATGGAATTAATCCAAGAGGAGTGTGTGAACTTCGTGACTTAGGTCAATTGGAGAAGAGGAGTGCAGATGGAGAAGAGTTTTCTACAAGAATTAGTGAACTACAGGAGCAAGTGAAAGCAAGGTTACAGTAGAGTAACACCAGTTACAAGGCCAGAGAAGATTCCAAAAGAAGGGAGAAGAACTATGAAGTAGGAGATTTGGTCTTAGCATATCTAAAGAGAGACAAATTTCCAAAAGGAGAGTATAACAATATGAAGATGAAGAATATTGGACCCTGCAGAATACTCAAGAAGTTTTCAGCAAATTCTTATGAATTAGAGATTCCTATAGGAGTGGGTATTTCACCAATATTTAATGTAGAAGATCTATATCCTTTTGTAGCAGGTGATACTGGAACCTTTGCAGAAGGTGAATATCTTACTGAAGACTTACAATGGGTGAGGAAGATGCCTATGACACAACCATTGGAAGTTGAGGCCATTTTGAACACTAGAGTGATGAAGAGTACAAGGTGGAAGGACTATTTGGAGTATTTGGTCAAATGGAAGAAGCGATCGACAAAGGATTCTACTTGGATGAGCACTGCAGATTTGGAAGCCAAGGGTTTCACTGTAGCAGATCTAATGAACATGGGTTAATCATTTTTCTACCCTGCGAGTCTGATGCAGGAGCATCGTGGCATGCCAGCAATGTGATGAGTTGGTTACATGTTGTGGCATATTTTTGATTTGTTTATTTTGCTGAGTCATATTTTGTTAGACATAGGGAGGATTGCGTATCATGACTCCATGCTTGGAGATCAAGCATCCGATTGTTCGTTTGAGACAGGTTTAACAAACTTAAATAATAAAAACAAACAATAATAAAATAATAATAATAATAATAATAATAAACATCAACATATATATAAAATAAATAATAATAATTAATAATGCCTTTACGAAAAGACACGGCTCTTAATGAAAGGGTATTCCACCAAAATATAAATAGCGAACCCTCAATTGTAACTTATGACTTATCTATCCAATTATCAATATATATTTTTCCTATTAATGGCTTATCGAATATTTTAGGTGTTCTCGTAATATTGATTGTGTGAAGTGAATAAATATTCACTTCAACAGGGACACTTCTCATCATTCTATGTATTCATTTGTTTTCAGTTGCAGGACCACTCAATAAAGGAAGTCATAGTTTTAGGTTAAATAAATAGTTCAGAGATGTAGAGGGGGTTCTTCGTGGGTTCTTCTCTTCAGCATTAGAATTCCAAATTTGCAGAGTGAAGGACAGTCGTATGTCTGGTTCTACTTATAAATATTTTAAAGAATAGGAAGGATAGAGATCTGAACTGTGTGTTTGTGTGTTTACTTAATAGAAGAATTAGCTCTGTGTTTGCAGTGTTGTTAGCCTAGATGCATCTACTGATTTAGCTGTGTATTCGTGAAGAGCTGACTTTGGAAATTTTCTAAACATCTGTGTGATTCTGTGAATTTCTTGATTCAAGTGTTAAATTGTTGCTTGAAGAGTTGAAATAGAGTGTAGATGTATGCATATAAGGGTTAGGATAGAAGAATCAGGAGGATTGAAGGCTGGATTGATCGATTCCATGATCAATCGACATCATACTTAGGTTTTCTGTGATTAACCAGTTTTACAGAGAATGAACGACAGGGATCGATTCTGTAGGAAAAGGTCGGACGGTTGAAAAAGTTGTGCAAAGAAAGTTGGGGGGAGGAGATTTTGAAAATTTTGACATCCCACATCCCATAACCCGATTTCGGGAAGACTTTTTTGGAACGAAAGTTTCAGGGAGAAACTTTGGGAAGTTGGCATCTCGCATCCTACAACTCGATTTCGGGAATATTGTTTCGGAACTAAATTTTTGGGGAGAAACTTTGGGAAGTTGGCATCCCACTTCCCGCAACCCAATTTTGGGAAGACTGTTTCGAAACGAAAGTTTCAGGGAGCAACTTTGGGAAGTTGGCATCCCGCATCCCACAACTCAATTTTGGGAAGGCCATTTTGGGACGATGCTTGCAGAGGAAGAATTGCGGAGAGGCAATTTTGGAGTAGAATTTGGTGTTTAAGCCAAGTTTGGAAATCCTCCTAAGTGTAGGAGCCACCAGATCCTGGAGGTGCTGGTTGGGTTGGTTTCGATCTATCCCGACCTGCACCATCTTTCTTTTCCAAATATGGAATTGATTACCGATGTTTGTTTCATGTCTCCGAATTTAGGATATATATCTAGAAATATGGAGATGACTACCTAATCTCTGTTGTCATATTCTCTTTAAATCTAGAAAAATATCATATGTTTACTGATATTATGCCTTTAAAACAGGAGCTGCAAGAACTTCATTTCTAAATATGGTTTAAACGCCAATTAACTTCCTGGGATTGATGAAATGGTTAAAAACATAATTCAAATGAATTAATGGATGGTGCACCCCTAAATACTCTGCCCCCAAATGCATTCTCTGTCATTCAAAGTTCAAAGTTGAGATATCCAATTGCATTACAGATTACAATGCTCATAATACTTTACATTTGGACCTCTGCATACTGAAAACTTATGTTGACACTTACTTGGCTTGATTGTTTTAACACTTGGAGGCACTCCAATCTCGGCATGTAATTTCCCATTGACAACTATGAATGCTTTGGACAATGATTTTAGCTCGAGCGTTCCCTTAACTTGGTATGTGGCATTTTCCACCTTTCATCTTTAATTTTTGTTTATAAACTATTGTCTTATAAAATTCATAAAACACTTCGTGGTTTTTACCAATCCTGAATATATTGTATGAAAGTAAATATACATATAAAATTTAAAATAGCTATGTTGTAGTAATTGTTTAGTCAACAACCCTAACTTAGCATTCACATTCAGAGTTTTTTTAGGAGGAAAGGTTTATGTGCAAGGGTTTGTAAATGACCACAACGCAAAAGATTTTGTCGTTCTGGTTTTGGAAAGGGTTATGAACCAAAAATAAGTGTAGAGGGTTACGAACGAAAATTAGTTACCACCTAACTTCGTTGCTGGAAATGTTTGGTAATTAAAATATTTTACTGTAAAATTACTTGATTAAATTTTCCTTACGGCCTCTAACCCTTGATCTGTGGTAAGAAGAAACTTACATGGGAATTTAGTTTGGTTTAAAATTAAATCTACTATTTGTTCATTGTAATATGTTAACCCTAATTCATTTTTGTGGATAAAAGATGAGCATTTCTGTTGTTTGCAAAGATACTGAGTAATTTATAGAATATAAGCCTTTCGACCATCTATTAGAAATACTTGAATGCACTTGAATTTATTAAGCCTTTCGATTGTATGTTGTTGATATATATATAACCCTTGGTTAGAATCAATTTCCTAAAGAACCTAGATCTATTAGTTTAGCATACTTTTAAATTTTACAATGTTAAGTAAGAGTAAAACCTTCACTGTAAAAAGAAGTTCAAAGTTTAGGTAAATAATGATAGCTCTATTTTTTTTAACCCTTTTGGTTAACTTTGTAAGGTTTTAAATGTAACTAAGGAATACTAATTTTATTATTATTTCCGTATAATACATATTACTCGGTAAAACTATATATGAACCAGTCTTTAAATAGTAATAAGGGATAATTTATAAATTCCACTATGAAAAACTATCTATACAGTAAAAACAATTTCTCCTAAAAATAAAAGGTCCTCTCTTATTTTGGAAGCAAATAACAGTCTAGAAACTCTTAACAATTATGAAAATTTCTCTAAATATAAACATGAAACAATTTTAAGGATAAAACTCTAGAACAATGTACAACCTGTTAAATTATGAAGTGGAAAAACACTCAAAGAAAACTATTCCTTTCAATCGTCTCATGAAAGCAGCCAATATTACTTGCTTTAAGACCCCCGACACTATTCACTGAACAACCAACATGAAGATATACTGTGTAGAAGCATAATCCACATTTTTTGTAACTTAACAGTCACACTTGCACTCATAAAATATTAGCAATTCACTCTAGCTTTTCCCTCATCGAATTCCTCTTGTGTGCCTTACTTTTAATTTTTCCAACAAAACCACAAGGTTGTAATCTCTTAGAATGTAGTGAGCCTCCTGCTCATTTGATGGTATATATAAGATTTCCTAGGTCTTTGGGTCAGTTTTGCAATTAAATGAGCCACCTTCTCAGTTCTTCTTTTCTTGTGAACATGACCACAATTGTAGGGATGTTGCCTCCTGCAATAACTAGAAAGTGAATGTTGTTGCCACCATTTGTCTTTTTGGCTTTCTACAACATATCATTCCTCCTTATGGGTCAATGAACACTCTTCAATAGTTTTCTTTGTATATGTGTCTCTTCTTTTAATTATTTAATAATAAAAATATTCAATTACAGTCATCATTGAGCATCCTTGTTCAATAACATAAAACTTTACAATAACCTTAAAGTAATTTATCTTCACAAAAATAAAATTATTTTTAGTTCTAGGTGGGTTACAAACACCCCCTCTTAATTTCAACACCGTCCTCGATGTTTCTTAAGTATCATCTGAGTCTTCATTGACCAAATTTGGATATGCATCTCGCATATGACTCTAAAATTCCCAGGTTTCTTAATCTGGACTAAGGTGCCTACATTGCACCTTTACTTGTCCATTGGTGTGATTCTGAAGAAAACATTCTCTCTTGTCAAGGATACAAGGCAGTTCCATGTGAAAATCTCCTTCTGGTTCTACCTAAATAACATTTCAATTGATTACATGAGTAGCATCATGCACATAATTTTTCAATATAGAAATATGAAATACATTATGTATTTTTAGATTAGGTGGCAAATATAACTAAGAAGCCACTGGTCCCACTCTTGACAATATCTCAAATGGTCCACAATACCTGGGTGCTAATTTATCACAACTCCCCAACTTAAAGGAGATTTTTCTGGGTTTTACCTTGACAAAAGCATGCTCACCTACTTGTAATTATTTCTGAGTTATTTTAAGGTCTACATGACTCTTTTGTCTGTCTTGTGCAATTTTCAGATTGCTTTGTACATGTTTCACTGTTAGTTCCATTTCTTCTAACAAGTCAGGTCCTAACATTAATCTGTCAACTGGATTACTCCATGAAATGGGAGTTCCCACCATACAGTATTTCAAAAATACCATGTTTGGCTGAAGCTTGGTAATGATTGTTATAAGCAAACTCAACTAAGTGCAAATATTCTTCCCATTTATTTGGATGACCCCTAACATTCTTCTGTAACATGTCTTATAAAACTTGATTTACTCTTTTTTTTTGTCCATCTGTTTGCAGATGAGAAATGATACTAAAATTTGACTTAGTGTCCAATCCTTTAAACAATGACTTTTAGAAATTAGCAGTAAACTTAGGATCCCTATTAGAAATTATCATCTTAGGAATTCTATGCAAACGAAATATTTTCTTCATAAAAATATGAACAATATTAGCAACCTTATAAGTAGTTTTAACAGGTATAAAATGAGCTTCCTTGCTAAGTTTGTCTACCACTACCATCATAGAATCATTTTACTTTTTTTTTAGGTAGTCCTATTATGAAATCAATGCTCATAATTTTCCGTTTCCAATCTAGGATTCACAATGGCTGCAATAAACCTACTGGGTGTCGATACTTAGCTTTAACTTGTTGGCATATTATGCACCTAACTATATATTCAACCACTTCACTCTTCATATTGGGACAGAAATAATTTTTTCTTAACATTGTTATCATCTTTTGGTAACCAGGATGTCCTGAGTAAGGACTCTTATGTACTTCATTTAAAATCAACAATTTTATTTCTGGTACATTAGGTACATATAATTTTTTTTATACAACATTAAACCTTTTTCATTTAAATTGAAATATGTTTTTATATTTTCAAATTCATTTCCTATAACTTTTCCTCTTAAATTTTGATAATCTTTGTCCATTTTTTACTCTGTCTTTAAATTTATCGTCCAGTCTATTTTATAGCTACTAACAGCGGCTATAAAATTCAAATTCTCATTTTTGCTTAAGGAATCAACCACCTTATACTCCTTTCCTTTTATATATTTGATATCGAAATCGTATTCACTAAGGAAAGATAACCATCTTGTTGCCTTGCATTTGGATTTTGTTGATCAAACAAGTATTTCAAACTTATGTTATCAGACATTGATAAAAATCTTCTACCAATTAGATGATGGCGCCATATTTTTAAAGCATGTATTATAGCTGCCAACTCTAAATCGCAGGTAGCATAATTATTCTCATATATTTTTAATTTTCTTAACTCATATGCTATTATGTGAACTTCTTGTTTTAATACTCCACCTAATCCCTCATTGCATGCATTAGTGCATACAAAAAAGTCCTTATTTGGATATACTATTTTTAAGATAGGTGCAGTGGTTAATAATTCTTTTAACTTATTAAATATTTCTTTACGTTTTAAATCCCATACAAATATTTTTTCCTTTTTCTGCAAGGATGTGATGGGATTCATGATCTTCGAGAATCCTTCTATGAATTTTCAATAATAACCTGTAATCTCCATCAATGATCATACATATGATACATCCTTAGGAACATGTTAGTTTTTCAACATTCAAGCTAGCATTATGATCTTAGGATCTTTTAACTGAGATAATAACATGCACAGCAATAAAACATAAGAACAACACAAGAGACAAGAGACACAAATAATTTTCCTCGGGGAAACCATAAAGGAGAAAACCTCGCAACTTCCTCAGAGATAGAAACAACACAAAAGGTAAAACCAAAAAATAGTAAGATGATCTCCCAACAGTAGCAGTCTCTCTCTATCTCTCTCACTGAGAGAGCTTCTCCTCTCTCACTCATGCACCCCAATGAGTGAGTGTGTGTGTATGAATATGATAAATAGAGAGGCTCTCACTCTCTATTTATATTCTTCCATTCACTTGGAACCCACTCCAACATGTCGGCCTCACTTAACAATTAATTACTAGAGCTGACATCTATAGGAGTGTCTAATAACCCTAGTGCCCCACCACTTGTGGGGACTTTGCCTCCTCCGTCCAATAAGAGGGTAACACAATGGTGGGAACTATTGCCCCAACTTACAATGACTCACCTAGGGTTGAATTCACTAGGATAGTCTAATAACCCAAGGGCCCCACAACTGTGGGGACTTTAACCCTTGACCAATAGGAGGTTTACCCACAATGACTTGACATGACTTTCTCATTATAGAAACTTCCCGAAATAAACATCAGGGTATGACATGACTCAAATACATCCCAGAATAAACATCGGGTTACAATACATAAGAAATACGGATGAATACATTCTGAAGTTATAATTACATCAACACTCCCTCTTAACTAGGAAGGTATTCTCTCGACATAATTTATCAGCACAAGTCTTCTTCTTTGTATCATCTGGATCATCATTGAGTTCTTATCATCTTCGTCTTCAAGTCATCTTCATCTGGATCTGGATCATCACTTGATCTGTATCATCATCACTAAATCTAGATCATCACTGGATCTGGATCATCATCACTGGATCTGGATCATCACTCAATCTGGATCATCATCACTGAATCTAGATCATCACTCGATCTGGATCATCATCACTGGATCTGGATCATCATCACTAGATCTGGATCATCACTCGATATGGATCATCATCACTGAATCTAGATCATCACTCGATCTAGATCATCATTGGATATCATCACTAGATCTGGATCATATCTCGATCTGGATCAACATCACTGGATCTAGATCATCACTCGATCTGGATCATCATCACTAGACTGGATTTGGATCATCACTCAATCTGGATCATCATTGCTGGATCTAGATCATCACTCGATCTAGATCTCTCGGAGTCATCATAACTGGATCTGGATCATAACTCGATCTGGATCTCATCTGGTCATCATCATCTGTGCTATCTCGTCATAGGAATTTCTACAGAGCCATCCTTCTTTCATGCTAGTTGTAGGCCTAGCCATCACGTAGGTCTTTGCCCAGCACTTACATCTGACCTACTCATCAGAAAGGCACACCCATCACTCACATATGATCATGTAGTAACCTATAGTCACATCAGAAAGGCCCTGCAGTCACATATGATCATGTAGTAACCTACAGTCACATCAGAAAGGCCCTACCCTCACATATGAAATGGAAGGAACTGAATCTTCTCACCATGACAGAATTTCCCGCACTTACATCTAACATGGAAGGAACTGAATCCTCTCACCATGACAGAATGGCCCTCACTTATATCTGACATGGAAGGAACTGAATCCTCTCACCATGATAGAATGGCCTACACTCACATCTGACCTGGAAGGAACCAAATCCTCCATCCTCATCAGAAAGGCCCCCAGTCCCAGACTAAGATACTTGGTAATGGACCAGGTGCCTCCACTCTCCCAGAGAGTGGCAGTTTCCCTTACATCTAATCTACTAGACAGAATGGCCAGCACTCAAATTTGACATGGAAGGAACTGAATCCTCTCACCATGATAGAATGGCTCAGCCCTTACATCTGAACTTCTCATCATAATGGATTTGGATCTTAGCACTCATATCTGACATGGAAGGAACTGACTCATCTCATCATGACAGAATGGCTTAGCCCTTACATCTGACCTGCTCGTCAGAATGGTTTTGGGACTTATCACTTTCCCTTAGAGGAAACCTCGATCTGGAGAACCCCAAGCTTCTCCCTGAAGTACTCGAAATTCCCTCTAGCCAATGGCTTCAGCAACACATTAGCTATCTGTTCCTCCATTGCAACATACTAGAGCTTCACTACTCCTCTCTGCACCATATCCCTGATATAGTGATATTTGATCTCGATGTGGTTTGACTTGTCATGGAATACTGGATTCTATGACAACTTCACACAACTCTAGTTGTCACAATGTATACAAGTAGCATCCATCTAGAAATCAAATAAATCAGACAATATATTTCGCAGCCATACTACCTCACAACTAGCTGAACAAGCTGCGACATACTTTGCTTCAGCTGTACTCAGTGCCACACAGGATTGTTTCCTACTAAACCAAGAGATCACACCTGATCCCATACTAAAGCAACACTCCGAAGTGTTATTCCTATCAATGGCACTGCCTGCCCAATCTGAATCAACATAACCCTCTAGGTTAATCTTCTAATTCGCATCGTACTTGAGCCCATAATCAACTGTACCCCTCAGGTACCTCAGAATATGCTTTGCAACAATCAAGTGAACATTTCTCGGATCTGTCAAGAATTGGCTCAATGTGTTCACAACAAAGAAAATGTCTGGTCTCGTGTTCATCAGGTACATCAATGACCCAATAATCTGATGATACATTGTAGCATCAACCGACTCTGATGAAGCATCACTCAATAGCTTCAGGTTCGATGCCATAGGTGTGGTCATGTAGTCCATCATCCTGAACCTATTCAAGATCTCTACTGCATACTTCCCTTTTCCACACCTCCATGCCTAGAAAATAGTGCATCGACACATAACATGAGCATCACTGGTCTTCCATCTTCAACCTTGAAGCAAAGATTGGAATCCGCTTTACTCTCAATAAAGCCTAGAGTCATCAGTAATATTCCCATCCTGTCATACCATGTCGAACCTCAGGATCTTCCGTAGTCACTCCCTCTGAAGCGGAGCATCATAATCCCACTGTCTTCTATACTCTATGCATTGAAACATTCTGTATTGGAATGATAAGTAGTATCCATCTAGGATCATTGGATACCAAGATCCTCTATTTTGAACTTTTTCAAAAGTTCTTCTCACATCCATCTGTGAGCTTGTCATCCTTTATCAACCTTGTAGCAAAGGTTCAGATATTCATCAAGCTCATCATGTATGTGTTATCCCATGGGTGTCTTCTGAACTCATACAAGGCCTTCTTTCATTTTCACACATGATTATGCATATCACGTGACTTCACTTTCAGTGGCTGCAAATGTCTCTTAGTAGTCTATGCCTTGTATCCCACGATGTTTCCATCTACTGCATCATGGAACTACGAACTTTTATTCATGTATCAATACTGCATCCTTGACATCATTCTTCTTGAACTTATTCATAGCTGGAAGGTTTTGTATCAATGATGTTGCTACATTCGTCATATTATTCTTCATCTTGAACTGTCGTCACTTGTTCTTCAGAACAAGTCTCATCCTTCTTTGCTTGTAGGCGATTATGTATGCGATTTTTCCTACAAGTCAAATGCATTTGTATGGTTAGAAACATTTCATAAGGAATATTCATACTGGAAAATTCTTATGCATAAATATATGATCATGCAACTACTTTAGCCAATACAACATTCATCCATATCTCACTAAAACTATCTATATGCCTTCCATCTCTACCAGGACAACATTGAGATTGTGCACTAATCCAATATGTCAGCAAAGAGGTTTCATTCTAGATAAGTAGCAATGGAGAGTTGTATAGCACCATGACCTACTTACCCATCACATGCATATTAGTAGTATACTGTCATTAATGCAAACATCCTATCATGCATAATACATCAACTGAATATGAACAAATGCATAACAAAACAATATCATGAAATTACAATTGAATACTTATCTTTATTTGTTTCATGGGTAGACTCCTGCTTGAGCCTTCAATTTCATCGTCTTCTTCATTCATGATAGCATCGTTTCTTATCCAAATGATAAGGTGGATAAGAGGTGCTTCAAGATTTGATTTCTTCATATTCCTCATCGCTTGAGGGATCTTCTTTGGATGGTGAGAGCTTGATCTTCAATTGCTCCCATCTTCTCTTCTCTTCTTATGAGTCGAGCTTCTTCTTCTTCCAAGAGTCTACTGAAAGTAATTACTTCCTTCTGGCACACATTCTTCGAATGAATGAATCCCATGATCCCGGGAGACCATTCAAGGTGGCTATCACCACTTCTACATTCTTCACTTCTTCTTTTACCGCTTCAAGTTGTTCTTTGATTTGAGAGACTCTTGTAAAGTATGACTGTATGGTCTCTGCATTCTGGATCTTCACTTCCTTCAACTGGTTTCTTAGGTTCATATTCTGATTTATGTTCTTTCCTTCAAATAGCTTGGTCAAGGAATCAAACATCATCGGTGTCTTTAGGGAAGACACTTGTGGTACAAGTTGATCCGTGACTGAATCAACCATGATATTCTTGGCCTTGACCAAGTTCTTCTTGTGTAAGGTTTCTAGCCTCATCTCACTCTGGAACTGGAACCTCTCTACTCATGTAGGTGTCCAATTCATTTTCTTCAGAGAGATCATATATTTCCATGCTTGAAATTTGGCAACTTCACCAAGATTATCATCAAGCTGATGTGATAGATCACTTTGAAATGAGAACCTCAAATGAAAATAGCAAAGGATTAGATCTTACCGATTTGAGGTGTCCGTCTTGGTTCCAGAGCTAGCTGATCTAGGGTTTGTCACAGAAACCCTAATTTTCAAAACTTGGAATATTTCAGATATAATTGGATTGACAGATAGATCTCTTCAAATGGAGCTGTCCAATGTACTCCTTTTCTGAAAACAGTGGAGGGAGGCTCCCGGAACAGGAAGCCCTAGTTTTCCAATTTCTTCTGCAGAAATTCCTGTCACTGTTTCTATGAAATATCCGAAATTACTACTTCTATGTGTCTGAAATTTCTCACTAAGGTAACGTCACATGTCCCTGATCCAACACCACAGGTTTCATCAGAATTGGTTTCACCATTTGGAATTTATGATCATTTTCCCAAGGTGACCTGTTACAGGATTGTTCAGAACAACGAAGTTGTATGACATGCCACGTGTCATTGGTTCATCTTCTGAGTCTGATATTTGGAACACCAAAGGTATAGTCCGTGCCAATTTTGAAACATCTTCAGGAATTCAATTTGGACCTCTATAGTCCAATATATTGCAATTCTCCCTAAGTGTCCTGTTTAGGGATGAATTCTGGAAGAGGCTGGAACCCTAACTTGGAGGGATCTTATCTCCCAGAATATAGCGAATATGAGGATGAATTTTGGATACAATGTTAATAAGGAGTTTATATTTTGTCCCTACAAGTTTTAGATCCTGATACTTCACCAATATCGGTATATAGCGAATGTACCAAACCGTAGAAGTTTTAGTATTTAGGGTTTTTCTAGCTCGGGGTCAAACTAGGGTTTGAATTTATTGAAGTTTCACCCAACCAAATTTCTTGATCCAGGTCTCTAAACTTCTATTTTGATGAGGAGAAAAATCCTATGCTAGGCTCACTCAAAAATTCCTCTTATGTAGAAAGCCGCCTAATTTTCGCATCGAAAACTGAAAATGCTTGGAATCGAATTCCGCTTCGACAAAAAGATGCGCCCTTCAGTAGAGAGTCAGCCTAGCATAATTTTGCTAGTGCATTGTGGAGAGAGACCCAAAAAGTAAGAAGCTCTAACTTCTGTAGCTGCACAATGTCTTCTTCTTAGGTTAGCTCTGATACCATGTTAGTTTTTCAACATTCAAGCTAGCATTATGATCTTAGGATATTTTAACTGAGAGAATAACATGCACAACAATAAAACATAAGCACAACACAAGAGACAAGAGACACAAAGAATTTTCCTTTGGGAAACCATAAAGGAGAAAACCCCTCAACTTCCTCAGAGATAGAATCAGCACAAAAGGTAAAACCAGAAAACAGTAAGATGATCTCCCGATAGCAACAATCTCTCTCTCTCACATTGAGAGAGCTTCTCCTCTCTCACTCATGCGCCCCAATGAGTGAGTGTGTGTGTATGAGTATGATAAATAGAGAGGCTCTCACTCTATATTTATATTCTTCCGTTCACTTGGAACCCACTCCAACATGTCGGCCTCACTTAACAATTACTTGCTAGAGCCGACATCTCTAGGAGTGTCTAATAACCGTAGTGCCCCACCACTTGTGGGGACTTTGCCTCCTCCGACCAATAGGAGGCTAACACAATGGTGGGGACTATTTCCCCGACTTACAATGACTCACCTAGGGTCGAATTCACTAGGATAGTCTAATAACCCAAGGGCCCCACAACTGTGGGGACTTTAACCCTTGACCAATAGGAGGGTTACCCACAATGACTTGACATGACTTTCTCACTATAGAAACTTCCCGGAATAAACATCGGGGTATGACATGACTCAAATACATCCCGGAATAAACATTGGGTTATAATACATAAGAAATATGGATGAATACATTCCGAAGTTACAATTACATCAACAGAACATGCCTTTCCATTATTGCTCTTATCTTATCAAGATCCACTGATATCCCTTCTTTGGGTATCAAATGGCCTAGATACTATATTTTATCCTTAAAGAATTCACATTTACTGAATTTAGCGTACAATTTGTATTCACTTAGAACTTGTAATATTATCTATAAATTTTCATCATGTTCTTCCTTTGTTTTTGAATAAATTAGTATGTCATCTATGAAGAAAAATACGAATTTATCCAAGTATTTACTTAATACACCATTCATTAAGCAAATAAAAGATGTTGGAGCATTCGTTAACCAAAATGGCATAACTACAAACTCATAATGCTTGTAACAGGTTCTGAATGTAGTTTTAAATATATCTTCATCTTTAATTTGACTTGACGATATTGAGATCTCAAGTCTATTTTTGAGAATATCGTTTCTCCGCATATCTGATCGAACAGATCATCTATGGAGAACAATGGATATTGATTTTTAATTGTCATCTTTTTTAACTAATGGTAATATATGCATAAACGTAAGGTGTTGTCTTTGTTTTTAACAAAGAAGACAGGTGGTCCCCAAGGGGATACACTTGGTCTTATGCAATTCTTGTTTATTAACTCCTGTAGTTGTAGTTTTAATTCATTAATTTCTAGGATATTCATTTGATAATGATCCTTTGAATTGGGTACATCTCCAGGTACTAATTCAATAGTAAAATCCAATTCTCTTTTCGGAGGTAATCCTGGAATCTCTTCCCAAAATACATCTGAAAACTCTTTTAAAATTGGTATATCATTAAATTTTAATTTATCTTTTTTATTCCTGTGTTCATCATTCATTACATGCATAGAAAAAAATTTACAACCTTTACATACACACTTTTTCATTTGCAAAGCTGAAATATGTCTAACAAAAGCTTTTCTAGGTATTCATTTTACTATAATTGTTTCTCCTTTTCCATCTATGCATGTAAATGTTTTATCAAAGAAATTTAAAACTATGATGTGTTTTCCCAGCCAATCCATACCTACTAAAACATAGTATGATCCTAAATATAGTACGTTATATTTCACTTGAGTTTTGAATTGGCTCATCATCATTTCACAATTTTCAACATAATTAACTACCTTTCTCTTAGTCCCTGTAGCTAACTGAACCAACCAATATTTTTCAAACTTTTTCAAATGCAAGTTACAAATTTAAACTATACAAGGTGACACATAACTTAAAATAGTACCCGGTTCTATAAAATAGAAACGAGTTTGTTCTCTATCATACATTCTATTTCAACCTTAAATGTTTGCTGGTTATCCTGTCGATTTTCGAAGGCTGGATTAATTCTGGTCATCTCGTTTACTATGTCACCAATAGTTGCTTCTTGTTTGGATAGTTGATGCATGTAGATCATTCTCAACCGACACTAGCCAACACTTCTAGTATCTAATGGCCCCTACACTTAGCAGGACTTCCAAATTTGGCCCGATGGCCAAATTCTACTCTAAACCTGCCTTTCGGCAACTTTAACTATGTAGCTTCCCTTCCGCAAGTGGGATGCGGGATCTCAATTTTCCAAATTGCTCTTCGCAAGTCCGTTACCACAAATTTGTTTCCGCAACAGAGTTTCCACATGCGGGTTGCGGGATGCGTGATCTCAAAACCCTAAAGGCACACTCCACAACTTTCTTTTCCGCAACGACTTCCCCCCAATTGATTTGCGGGATGCAGGATGCCAAATTTCTAAAGTTTCTCTCTCGTAACTTCCTCTCTGCAAATCTTCCCCTGCAACTTCCTCAGCCGTTCGATCCTTGCGGCCTTCTACATGACTGTCATTCCTTTATTTTTTATGTGACTTCTCATATCTCTGCGGATATGTTAACTCCCTCGCAACTGTTGTTGCGGGATACTTCAGGACTATTAGATCATGATCTATGGCCTGAATATCCACCATTAATTCTCTGCAAAAAACTTGGTCAGGTAGAAAACCTGCAGGTTGTGTCGATTGATCATGAAATTGAGCAATCTAGCCTGCAATCTTCATGATACTTTAGCCTAGCACTCTTATGCATGCATCTACTTTCTACTTCAACTGGTTAAGAAAGAAATTGATGCGTAAAATCAACACTTCACTAAAATACCCAAATGTTCATGAAAATGTTGAAGTTATCTCTACAAGATATATAGTTCAACACAACACATGCATAAAGGCTAACAACCCTACAAACACACATCTAATCCTTCTATTAAGCAACAAACGAAAATGTACACAGTTTGGATCTCTCTACTTCCCATTCTTCAAAATATTTCAAGTAGGAACTAGACACAAGTATGTCCTCTTCTATACAACTCGGAATTCTAAATGTTGAAGAGAATAACCCCTCCTACATCTCTAAACAGACTATTTAAACTAAAACTAATACCCTATCTTGAGTGATCCTGCAACTCAAATAAACACTACTACGACACATGATGAAATGTCCTTGTCTGAAACAAACTAATGATGTTTTGATCTCCATGTAGGGAGTCATGATCCGAATTATTCCCTACACCACTAATACGACTATGAATCAACACAAAAATGGTTACAAAAGATGCCACAGCATGTGACCAACTCGTCACATTGCTGGCATGCCATGATGCTCTTGCATCAGACTCGCAAGGTAGAAAAATTATGAACCCATGTTCATAAGATCAGCTTTAGCGAAAGCATTAGCTTCCAACTCTGCAGCACTCATCCACGTAGAATCCTCTATTGGCTTCTCCTTCCACTTGACCAAATACTCCATATAATCCTTCTTCCTTGTACTCTTCGACACCCCAGTGTCCAATAGACTCAACTTCCAATGGTTGTGTAACATGCATCTATGCTACCCATTGTAAGTCTTCAGTAGGATATTCACCTCTTGTAAAGGTTCCAGCGTCACCTACTACATAAGGATATAGATCTGCTACATTAAAGATTAGTGAAATACCCACTCCTAGAGGCATCTCTAACTCATACTCATTCGCTAAAAACTTCTTGAGTACTCTGTAGGGTCCAATCTTCTTCATATTCAACTTGTTATACTCTCCTTTAGGAAATATGTCTCTCTTCATATATGCTAAGAAAAAATCTCCCACTTCATAGTTCTTTTCCCTCCTTCTGGAATCTGCTCAGGCCTTGTAACTGATGTTACTCTGTTGTAATATCGCTTTCGCTTGCTCCTACAACTCTTTGATTCTTGTTGCAAATTCTTCTCCATCAGCACTTTGTTTCTCCAATTGAACTAAGTCACAAAGTTCATACACTCATCTTGGATGAATTCCATACAGAATTTGAAATTTTCTCATCCATGTACTCCTGTTTGGTGAATCATTATATGCAAACTCAGCTTGAGCTAATACTCTGTCCCACTACTTATGACTCTCACCAATCAAAATCCTCAACGTGTTTCCCAGACTCCTATTGACTACTTCGGTCTGTCCATCAGACTGTGGGTGATATGATGAACTAAAATTCAGTTTGGTACCCAGCTTCTTCCATAAGGTTCTCCAAAAATTCCCCGTGAACTTCACATCTATGTCCGATACAATGCTTCTAGGTAAACCATGTAGTTTCACAACTTCATCAAAGAACAAGTTAGCAATGTGTGTGGCATCACTAGTCTTGTAAAATGGAATGAAATGTGCCATCTTAGAGAAGATATCAACAACAACAAAGATAGAATCATGTCCCCTCAGAGTTCTTGGTAAACCTAGAATAAAATCCATACTCATAGAATCCCAACGCCTAGTTGGAATAAGCAATGGTGTATACAATCCTGTTTTCTAGCTTCTCTGCTTAGCATGCTAGCATACTTGACATCTTCTTACAAAATTCTCAACTTCAGACCTCATCCTTGGCCAAAAATAGAAATGACCCAACTGCACGAAGGTTTTATCACTTCCAAAGTGACCTGCCATACCTCCATTATGTTTCTCCTGTATCAAGTTCCCTCTCATAGAACACCTGGGTACACATAGTTTGATATTTTTAAAGAGTAACCCATCTTGTAGGTTATACTCCATCCATGGCTCTCTGTCCACCTCTACTATATTCTTACAAGACCTGTAAGCCTCCTGGAAATCAATCTCAGCTTCATACAAATATTTCAATGCTTAGATCCCAAAACTTGGATCTGATTTTCTTGCATAATCAATAGTCTCCTACTCAAGGCATCAACTACTCTGTTTGACTATCCACTTATGTGTTTCAATACAAAGGTGAATCTTTGCAAGAACTCAATCCACTTGACATGTTTCAGGTTCAACTTAGGTTGGTGCATTATGTACTTTAATGCACGGTTATCTGAATATAATACAAATTCTATGGGCATGAAGTAATGCCTCCAATGCTTCATTGCTTAAACAATAGCATAAAAATCCTTTTCATAAGACAAATACTTCTACTTTGCATAATTCAGCTTCTCACTGAAATACCCTATAGTCTTGTCCTCTTGACTAAGCACAGCTCCGATTGCTACTCCACTAGAATCACACTTCACTTGGAAAGGGTGGTTGAAGTCTGGTAACTTCAATACTGGTTGTTTAGTGATATTCTTCTTCAAGAACTAAAAACTCCTTTTAGCCTCTCATGTCCACTGAAATGGATGTCTATCCTTCTTAATTGTCTCAACGATAGATGCACAAATACCATTGAAATTCTTTATAAATTTCCTATAGAAGCTTGCCAATCCATGAAATCTCCTTACCTTAAATATGTTCCTAGGTGAAGACCAATTAATGATTGCTTGCACCTTTTCTAGATCCATATTCAACCCATCTCTTGAGATAACAAAACCCAAATACACTAGCTCTGGCTTCATAAATGTACACTTCTTTACATTTATCAACAACTTCTCTTGTTGCAGTCTCTCTAAAACATACCTCAGATGCTTCAGATGCTCTTCTTCTGTTTGGCTGAAAACCAAAATGTCATCAAGGTCAACTATCACAAACTTACCTACGAAATCTCTCAAAACTTCATTCATCAACCTCATAAAGGTACTTGGTGCGTTCCACAAAGCAAATGGCATGACCAACCACTCATACAACCCATCATTTGTCTTGAATGTTGTCTTCCACTCATCTCTTTCTTTGATCCTTATCTGATGATATCCACTCTTTAAATCTAGTTTTGAAAAGCATGTTTTCCACTTAGGCAATCCATCATGTCATCCATCCTTGGTAATGGAAATATATATCTAATGGTGATCTTGTTAATTGCTCTGGAGTCTGTACACATCCTCCACTCACCATCCTTCTTTGGTGTTAGTACTACTGGTACCGCACATGGACTCAGGCTCTTCTGAACCAATCCTTTGTCCAACAATCCTTGGACCTAATTCCTCAATTCTTCATTCTCTTGAGGTGTCAACCTGTATGATGCCTTGTTTGGTAAATTGGCTCCTGGAATAAAATCAATATGATGACTTATATTCCTCCTTGGTGGTAGTTCATTGGGTAAATCATCCACCACAATGTCACTATACTTGCTCAGCACCTCCCGATTCTCCTCAGGGAGATCTGTCACATTAGTGTTCATTGTCACTACTCTTAGTTTGCACACCACAACGTAGTTCAACTCTGCTTTTTCCACCTGCTGCAAATACTCTTTTCCTGACCACATCAAAACCTTAGGTTCTCACTGTCCTACTATACTTTCTGCTTGTAGAGGGTGAAGTACATGTGTTATCCTATTCTGCTCGAAACTATGACAGTTAATCCTACCATCATGAGTCACTTTCTTGTCAAATTGCCATGGTATGCCTAACAGTATATGACAAACATCCATTGGCATAACATCACACAAAATCTTTTCTTTATATGAACCTATCTAAAAATCAACTTCACACTGCTCACTCACTAGGATTTGATGTCCTTTGTGTAACCAAGATACTTTGTATGGAGTCGGATGCTTGGTCTTCTTTAGCCTCAGATTTTCCACCATCTTTGCGGAAACAAGATTGTCAGTACTACCACTGTCAATCACCATGTTACAACACTTCCCTTGGACTTTAAATGTAGTTTTGAACAACGACTTCCTTTGAGCAGGCTCTGCTGGCTCCTTCTTAGGTTTCAACAAGACCTTGTTCATCTTCAAAGGTTCTGCTATCTCTGGAAAGAATTCTTGTACCATCGACTATTCTTGTTGTTGCTCATTCTAAGCTACAAAGCCTCCCCTCTATCCTACGTCTTCTTTTCTTGGAAATTCAAATGACTTATGCCCCAAATGGTTGCATTTGTAGCATCTAATGACAACTTATTTGCCTTATCCTCTACCTCTACCTCCTGGGTAAGTTCCTCTTCTGCTAGAATCACCTCCTCTACCATGCTTCTCTTTCTAGCTAGAGTTATTGGACTCCCCTCTCTCTGGTCCAAATATTCCTCTTCTAGTTGCTTTCCCTCTTCCTATAGCTGAACTGTGACCTCTGTTGAAGCTCTGTTTCCTTGCTATCTTCTCTTTTGCCCTTAAGGCGCACTGATTTTCCTCCTCCATTGTTATAGGAGAAATCATGCTAATCTCTTCTTAGATATCCATCCTTAAACCATTAACATATCTAGAATCCTTTTCTACTAACTCTTCCACATATCCATCCCCTAGGTTTACTTTCTAGAACTCCTCAATTTATTCTCTCACTGTCAACAATCTTTGCCTAAGGTTTTGTACTTGTTTATATAAAATTAACTGGCAATATTTGGGCAAGAACTTATCCCTCATATTTTCCACCATTCTATCCTAGCTTCTTATAAAGGGTTTATTCTTCCTTTGTCATTCTACTTGCACACTATCCCACCATAAGGACGCATGCCCTTTCAACCTCGTCACAACCAATCTGACTCTCTTATATTATTCTACCTCATCATACTCAAAGTACTTATCCAGATCACTGATCTAGTCAATGAGCTGCTCTGCAATGAGACTCCCATCATATGTAGGAAAATATGGTATCGGTCTTGAAGTCGCTCCCAAAATGGATATGAAATATCTTAACTCTCGTGTTTCCTGCATAGGTACAACTTCTTCTCTTTTCTATTCATCCTCACGTTCACTTATATCCTGTTCTTCTGGGTCTCTTAATCTACCAGTTTCCATGGATTCCAGATGTTCCCTTAACTCCCTCATTTCCTCTAGAACTTATGTGTTCCCTCCTAGTTGACCTCTGTCACGATCTCTCACCTTTCCAATACGTGCAGCCATCTTCCCACTCTAAGCCTTTGCAATAACAGTTCTCTTTCACACTGTTACAAATTACCTCACCAAGACATTCTCAGCCCTTGGTATTTTGGCAATGCTAGTCCTCTATCTAGAACCTCTTGAGCACTCTTCATTTGCTCTTTTCAGGCTTCTACGGCTATGCTTCTCTCTTTCATGTGCTTCTCCTTAGTCCTTCAGAATTCTACCCACAACCTCAGCTGTGGAATTCCTTAATAGGAAATCTCAACTTCCTCACTCTGATGCCACAATTGATGCAGGTAGATCGTTCTCAATCGACTCTAACCAACACTTCCAGGATCTAATGGCCCTTACACTTTACAGGACTACCAAATTTATCCCAATGGCCAAATTTACTCTAAACCTACCTTCCTGCAAATTTACCTCTGCAGTTTCCCTACCGCAAGCGAGATGAGGGATGCAGGATCTCGATTGTCCAAATTTCTCTTCGCAATTCCATTACTGCAACTCTGTTTCCGCAACAGAGTTTCCACATGCGGGTTGTGGGATCTCAAAACCCTAAAGGCGCACTCTACAAATTTATTTTCCGCAACAACTTCCCTGCAATCGATTTGTGGGATGCGAGATGCCAACTTTCCAAAGTTTCTCTCCTACAACTTCCTCAGTTGTCCAATCCTTGCGGACTTCTACACGACCGTCGATCTTTTTTTATTATTATGCAGCTTGTCAGATCTCTGCGGATCTGTTAAATTCCTCACAACTATTGTTGTGGGATACTTCAAGACCATCAGATCATGGTCTGTGACCTCAATCTCCACCGTTCATTCTTTGCAAAAAAACTTGGTCAGGTATTAAACCTACAGGTTGCACCGATTGATCATGAAATTGAGCAATCCATCTTGTAATATTCACGATACTTTATCCTAGCACTCTTATGCATGCATATACTCTCTACTTCAACTGCTTAAGCAAGAAATTGATGCATAAAATCAACCCTTCACTGAAATACCCAAATGTTCATGAAAACGTCGAAGTCATCTCTGCAAGATATACAGTTCAACACAGCACATGCATAAAGGCTAACAACCCTACAAACACACGGTTAATCCTTTTATTAAGCAACAAAAAAAATGTACACAGTTTGGATCTCTCTTGTTTCGATTCTTCAAAATATTTGCAAGTGGGAACTGGACACAAGTCTATCCTGTTCTCTACAACTCATAATTCTAAATGCTGAAGAGCAGAACCCCTCCTACATCTCTAAACAATCTATTTAAACTAAAACTACTACCCTATCCTGAGTGGTCCTGCAGCTGAAATAAACACTACTATGACACATGATGAAACGTCCTTGTCTGAAACAAACTAACAACATTTTGATCTCCACGCATGGATTCGTGATCCACAATGATTTCCTATGCCACTAATCCGTCTATGACTCAACACAAAAATGGTTACAAAATATGACACAACATGTGACCAACTCATCACATTCCCGGCATTCCATGATGCTCCTGAGTCAATAGTCCTTCGGATAATGAGGTTCCTGACATTCTAAACATTTTATAGGTTTTCTTTGTTCATTATTTTTAACATAATTTTTAGGTATGTTTCTATCTTTGATGTTGTAAAATTCTCCTTTGTTTTACTCTTAAAGTTTGTCCCTTGGTAAGTATTCTTGGAATAGTTTTGGGAATTTTTTTCCAAAATTTCTCTTGGACTTAAATCCTTTTCTTCTTTGTTCAAAGTTATTAGTTCTTTTACCCTTCCAGTTAGGTACACCTTCTCTTTTATTTTTGCTTTGTTCATAACAAAGAATAGCTTTCCTCATTGCTTCCTCAAGGGTTTTTGGATTGTCGTATTCAATTTTGTCCTTGAAGCTAAGAGGTAAACAACTTAGAAACCTATATATCTTAGGCTTTTCGTTGATAATATATTGTACATATCGTAATAAACTTACAAAATTACTACTTAGTTCCTTCATAGAAATTGAACCTAACTTAAGATCGTAAAATTTCTTAGCCCTTTCTTCATAATATTTTTCAAAAAAAAAAAAAACATTTTAAATTATTTCTTAAAAGTCCTCTAAGTTAAATAGTATGTCCTTAATGTTTTCACTCTTTTTATATCCTTCCACCATATATCAGCCTTTCCAGTTAAGTTATAGATAGCCATTCTAGATTTCAATCTATCTGAGTATTATAGATTTAAAAGTACCTGTTTCATACCTACATCCATGCCTCGACTTTTTCTCCCTTTTCCACCTCACCAGTGAACATAAGGGGTTTTATCTTCTTAAAATAACCTGAAATTTCTTCATAAGGTTTATATTTTCTCTTTTTAGGACTGCTGTCACTATCACTACTTTCAATGGAATATTTATGTTTCTCTCTGTGTGACATAACATTAATTCCTGAAGAGGAATTACTTAAATTATTAGAAAATTTAGACTTTTTACCTTTACGCTTGTAGGATATAGTTTCACATTCATATTCATGTCTTTTTATTTTATCCTTTCCTTCATTATGTAATTTATCCAACAATATTTGATTTAGTTCCTCCTATGCTCTTAGGATTCTTTCATTATCTTCCTTGACATTCTGTAATTCAAATTTTAAGTGTTTTACAGTTTGAAGTAATTTAGATGGTTGATTATTTAGTTCCACGTATATATTATCTTATTATGATGTGATCCATCCTTAGTAGATGCCTCTACTCCTTTCTTTTCCTACAAAATAAAAAATTTATATTTCTATATAGAAACAATTTCTAAACATAGTTAGTATTTTTTTTTCTTGTTTTCATATTGAGCAAGCGAGATAAGCCAACGTTAGGCCTAGTGTTTGAAATCTCGCTCTGATACCACATGTAACACTCCATTTAAAAAAAAAACATAATTACACTACAAGTGTTATACTTTTATCCATTTTAATTCTTCAAGTTATAAATGATCTGTTTTAAGTTAATAAGTAGTAACAAGGATACTATGAGAACTTAAATCCTCAATATGTATCAGTTAAGAAATAGAGAGGAAAATTGTAATATCCCAAATACTGATATTTTCTAATTCTATGCAAAATTACTAAAATAGTCGGGCATGCAAACTGCCATGCAAAACTGCCCTATATTATAGCTGAATTTAGGGTTAGGGTGCAGGATAGAATGTAACACTTACCATTGATAATCCATCTGAAATACTCCTGAGAGAATATGCATGCATCAAGAGGTGATATGGTGATGAATTGGTTCTTTTTGCCTCCGGTGATACCCTAGCAGCATGAACCCAAAATAAGTTAAGGGTGACGTTTTCAGTGAAGGAGATGTCTACTGAGGCTGAGAATTTGTAGTAGTGGTAGCCTTCCCATGCCGAAGAGGATTCCCGACACATGCGGAAGTTATGAAACCTCTAAGTAGGCTAGTGAATTGATCTGGAGGTTTAGTTGCACATGCCCCCCTGATCCCCAAATTGCTGAGAACTTCTTCGGATGAGAAAGACAAGATATGATAATCACCTTGTGCTGGAGGATGATACTGATGATGAGATTGGTGCTAGTATTCTGAAGGTAAAAAGAGATCCGAGGACCCAATGAATGATTTGGGGTTTTCCAAATAAAATCCCACTTACGGCTTCACATGTGTCCCTACAACAATCTGTTATACCCAAATCCTGTCACCATCATGTGATAAGACCCTTAAGTTCCATGTTTTCCCTTAATCCCAGCACTTGGAGTGGAAACCTATTCTATTTTTCAATCTTACATGAAAAAACTCAGCACCATGCTTTCCTTGTGTCCCATGAGCGATACCTTGCTCGCACTGCCTGTATCCAGTTTTCCATAAGTGGTGCCACTGCCTGTGGCCTTTGTTCCATAAGTGTTTCTTATCTAAACTGCTTTGTCATAAGAGAATAAACGTGGTACCCTGGGTAAAATGAGAAAAAGAGAAGTTTCTCGAGGCTTCTAGATCATGAGCCTCGTGTCCTCCCTTATCTCTATCATTGTGGGTCAGTTGAGCTCAAGATTCCCCACCATAGGATCTTGGAGCCACCTCATCTACAAATCTCTCAACTATACTTATCCATTGATCCTTATAAATACAAGCTCATGTCCATAGTTGAGGGGGAGAACTATAGAGGTATTCTTATGCTGTTGGATTGACTACCTAGTCCAAATCATTGGAGAGCATAGAGAGCAAAGTTGGAGCTTGTGGGGATGATATGTTGGTTTCATGGAGATGTATATCAACACTAAGGAAATGGTTGTAAGCTTCTCCATACATCTTTAATGCAAAGCTGATTTTGGTCCCACATTACTGTTGTTTTGATTTCACATGTACATGTTGTTAGATTCCTTAGTCACTAATATGGATAAGTAGATGATGTTCTGGTAGCTTTGATGTGTTTGCATGTTTGATCTATTTATAGGTACATAGGTTCACTATCGAAGCAACATTCCAGGTGTCTACGACATCTAGGGAGGGTCTTCATCTTTTGTCATTCACTCATTTGTTTTGGATTTGAACCATTCAGACCAAAGGAACAACTTCTGTCCGTAGAAGGTGAAATATTCTTGGTTACAAATCTGGTGACTCCGTTGGGTAATAGATACATATAACAATTGATCTGATCTTCCTCAGTTCTTCAACTCTTGTCCGAATTCAGGCTCTATCTCCAACTCTCTTCAGTCAGATCTACTATCTAACTTAGTGAATTTTGGTTTGAAACTTCCAGATCTATCTAGATCTGAATTATTTCGACCTTTTATGCTTTTTTTAACTATCAATCCATCGAATTTTTCCTTGATCTGATCTTTTTCTAACTTGATCTGTCGTTCTCCTTTGTGTTTTGGATCTATATTGGGAACCGCTCTTACCCTGTTAGTAGCACGCGGTGCCACCGCTTGAGTCCTATTATCCAGAAGTGGTGCTGGTCCAGAACAACTCTGTCAAGACCCCTACAGCACGGTGCCAGGTAGGCCTTGTTCCAGGACCACTTTTTTCTCACTTTTTGTAAAAAAAATATAGCTGATTTGCTTTCAGCTTTGCACTGTCAGGCTTGTGTGTTAGAATCTGATGCTTATGGTTTGAAATTTTGTGGTAAAAGATTGGTTTGATTGAAGTATTTGAAAGCTAGATTAGGCTTATTGATTGTTCATTTGCTTCTGTTCTTGTTGGTTGTGATTGTGAAAGGATTTCTTGTTTTTTGAAAAGCTTAGGGTGTTAGTGAGATATCTTTTCATTTCTGTTATATAGACTGAAAGAAAAACATTTGATTAGCATCTTGATTTCATTTTCTATTTTCATAGAATACTTCTTTTTGCTTCTTGAGTCCTATTATCCAGAAGTGGTGCTGGTCCAGAACAGCTCTGTCAAGACCCCTACAGCACGGTGCCAGGTAGGCCTTGTTCCAGGACCACTTTTTTCTCACTTTTTGTAAAAAAAATATAGTTGATTTGCTTTCAGCTCTGCACTGTCAGGCTTGTGTGTTAGAATCTGATGCTTATGGTTTGAAATTTTGTGGTAAAAGATTGGTTTGATTGAAGTATTTGAAAGCTAGATTAGGCTTATTGATTGTTCATTTACTTCTGTTCTTGTTGGTTGTGATTGTGAAAGGATTTCTTGTTTTTTGAAAAGCTTAGGGTGTTAGTGAGATATCTTTTCATTTCTGTTATATAGACTGAAAGAAAAACATTTGATTAGCATCTTGATTTCATTTTCTATTTTCATAGAATACTTCTTTTTGCTTCTTTAAAAAAGAAATTTTTTGACTGAGAATAGGTTATTATCATCATTGAGCATTAGACATTGGATCTCTGATTGGCCTCACAAGCTTTCAGGTTCTCTATGTTCTTTTGTCTCTTTTTCATTAGTACTATCTCATCAAAATAAAAATATTGTATTTTTAAGTTAGATTTATCTATGTTTTAAGAAAAAATGAAAAATAGAGTGCATATGCATGTAGTATGCTTCTTGTTTTTCTTTTAGGAAAAGAGTCTCTTCCCCTTTTGATTGCTTTCAGAAAAGAGAAATGAGTTTGGAAAGTGTTGCTTGTTGTTGATTTTGATTAGTTCAAGATTGTTTTTTGGAAATTTTTGGTTTTGAAACAAAAGAAAATACTCTCTTTCCCTCCCGTAGGTAGGCATACCACGAACGGTAAAATGAAATATTTGCATATGCATACTGCATGGTTTTACTTTTTCTGTCAAAATTCCATGCATTCACCTAATCGTCCACTTTAAAATTAATGGTATTTATAGGTTAAAACTTACATATCAATTTGAGTGATAGGTTAGAGACATGTTCGGGCATCGTTAAGTGTAGGAGATGTTGTTACTTGTCCGCATTACATCCTAGGACTCACGCGGTTCTTCCATGCACCGTCGGTATATCAAATGGCCTTTCATGTACCCTTGAGATATATCTAAAGGTACTTCACATACTCAATTGTATATCGGAATTCCCCTTGTGTACGGTTATGCATTAGACAACACTACTATCGATTTGAGCTCCCACGTACCTTGAGTATTGTTGAAATATTGTAACTTCGAAGAATATTCTATATGTATCTTTTTGTGGTCCCTGATGGTCCTACCGGGAGAACCACTTGTATTACATTGTACCTCGATGAGCCTAATCGGAAGAACTAATAAGAGTCATGAGGTAGTCCCCTCTAATTGTAAAGGTGGGTCATCAACACCCCAGTGTGGTTACTTGAGCCTACATGTGTAACTCAAGCCTACATGATTTGACTCGAGCCTACATGTAAAATGAGTTAACTTAAGTGAACGGATGAATATAAATAGAGGTGTAGTGCTCCTCATTTGGAACACACACACACACTCTCACTTGTGTAGCACATTAGTAGAGAAGAGAAGAGTAGCTGGAGAAGGAGGAGGATCAGGCTTTGATCTCCTTGTTGGTTTTACCTTTTATCTTTTTGGGGCATCTATATTGAGGAAGCTTTTGTTGGGTTTTTCCCTTTAGGGTTTTCCCAGGATAAATATTTGTGTTCCTTTTGTATGGTTGTGCTTGTCTATCTTTCATTGATCCTGTTTATATGCTTTTGTTATGAATTCGAAATGAAATACTAATGATCTAGCTTAGCATATGAAAATTTAACATGGTATTAGAGCCACCTTGAAAGAAGACATTGTGCAGCTACAGAAGCTAGGGCTTCTTAATTTTTGGGTCTCTATCCACAATCAATCAGCAAAAGAAGGCTAGACTAACTCTCCTCTGAAGGGCGCATCTTTTTGTCGAAGCGGAATTCGATTCCGAGCATTTTCAGTTTTGGTGTGGAAAATTAGGGATTTCTACATAAGAGGAATTTTTGAGTGAGCCTGGAATAGGATTTTTATCCTCATCAAAATAGAAATTTAGAGACCTGGATCAAGAAATTTGGTTGGGTGAAACTCCGGGAAATTCAAACCCTAGTTTGACCCCGAGCTAGAAAAACCCTAAATACTAAAACGACTAAGTTTTGGTAATTTTGCTATATTCAACGATTGGAGAAGGTTCAGGAGTTTCAAATTGCAGAGGCTGAAGATACAATCCTAATGTACACTGTGTCCAAAATTCAGCCTCATATTCGCTATATTCTGGGAGATATGATCCCTCCACGTTAGGGTTCCAGCCTCTTCCAGAATTCATCCCTAAACAGGACACCTGGGGAAAATTACTATATATTGATATACATAAGTCCAAATGGAATTCCTAAAGATGTTCTAGAAATTGCACGGAATTTAATTTCTATGATCCGAATATTAGACTCAGAATATGAACCAGTGATACGTGGCATGCCGTACAACTTCGATGTTCTGAACAGTCCTGTAACAGGTCACCTTGGGAAAAGGATCATAAATCCCAATTGGTGAAACCAATTCTGATGAAACCTATGGTGTTGGATCAGGGACATGCGATTCTACCTCAGTGGGAAATTTCAGACACAGAGGAGCATTAATTCCAGAGATATCACAGAGAAAGTGACAGGAATTTCTGCAGAAGAAATTGGAAAACTAGGGCTTCCTATTCTGGGAGCTTCCCTCCACTGTTTTCAAAAAATGAGTACATTGGACAGATCCATTTGAAGAGATCTATATTTATATCCAGTCAGATATAAAAGATTCCAAGTTTTTAAAATTAGGGTTTCTCTGACAAGCCCTAGATCAGCCAGCTCTTAAAACAGGATGGACACCTCAAATTGGTAAGATATAATCTTTTGCTATTTGAATTTGAGGTTCTCATTTCAAAGTGATCTATAACATCAGCTTGTTGATGAGCTTGATGAAGTTGATAAATTCCAAGCATGGAATTATTTGATCTCTTTGAAGAAAATGAATTGGACACCTACATGAGTAGAGAGGTTCCAGTTCTAGAGGGAGATGAGGCTCAAAGCCTTACACTAGAAGAACTTGATCAAGGCCAAGAAGATCATTGTTGATTCAGTCACGGATCAGCTTGTACCACAAGTGTCTTCCCTAAAGACACCAAAGATGTTTTATTCCTTGATCAAGCTATTTGAATATAAGAACTTAAATCAGAAGATGTCTTTCAGAAAATAGTTGAAGAATGTGAAGATCCAGAATGCAGAACAACTTGAAGGGGTAGAAGAAGAAGTGGAGAATGCAGAAGTGGTGATAGCCACCTTGAATGGCCTCCCAGGATCATGGGATTCATTCATGCGAAGAATTTATTCTAGAAGGAAGTAATTACTTTCAGCTTGACTCATAAGAAGAGAAGAAGAAGATGGAATCAATTGAAGATCAAGCTCTCACCATTCAAAGAAGATCCCTCAAGCAATGAGGAATATGAAGAAATCAATTCTTGAAGAACCTCTTATTCATGTTATCATTTGGATAAGAAATGATGATTTCATGAATGAAGAAGATGATAAAGCAGAATGATCCAGATGGAGTCTACCCATGAAACAAATAAAAGATAAGTATTCGATTGTCATTTCATGATATTGTTTTGTTATACATTTGATTATATTCAGTTGATGTGTTATGCATGATGGATTTTTTGCATTAATGACTGTATACTCTAATATGCATGTGATGGGTAAGTAACTCATGGTGCTATACAACTCTCCATTGCTACTTATCAAACCTCTTTGCTGACATATTGTATTAGTGCACAATCTCAATGATGTCATGGTAGAGATGGAAGGAACGTAGAAAGTTTCTGTGAGATATGGATGAATGTTGTATTGGATAAACAGTTGCATGATGCATAAGAATTTGTCGTTATGCATATGAAATAGTTCCAACCATGCAAATGGTGCATTTGAATTGTAGGAAAGGTCCTGTACATCCTCCTACAAGAAAAGAAGGATGAGACTTGTTCCGAAGAACAAGTGATGACAATTCAATAAACATGAATCTGAAGCTCCCAGGGTCAAAGACACCTTCAGAGAGCGGTAGATCCACCTCGAAGGATGAAGACCACCATGGGTATGAGAGATAACTCAAGATGAAGAAAAAGAATGCTATGAACGAATCTATGATCAAATAATGATAGTTGATCATGAGGAATGATGTATACGATATGATTTCGAGACATAAAGGAAAGTATGTAGTATCCTCCATATGGATCTACAAGAACAAGTGTACAAAGCAAGGTTCATGATTTGCCTCAGAAAGAATAGACTATGACATGACATACTCTATTGACCAATATATATCAAGCATAGAACCACCTGTACAGAATAAAGAAGGAAGATAATACTCCACTTCAGGGGGAGTGACTACAGAAGATATCTGAGTTCGACACAGTACGACATGATGGACAGCTTCCTGATGGGTCGAGACTTTACCAAGAGTAAAGTGGGTTACAACCTTCAAAGTTGAATGCAGAAGACTAGGATATGTTGATGACCTGACAAGACAAACTAATGGAAGATGTTATGATGAAAGAATACTAGAATGATGTTTGGGATATAGTACTTAAACCAGAAAGCAAGAATGTAGTATCTTACAAATAGATTTGCAAGATAAAATATGTTGTTGATAGAAGAAAGGAAAGACTTGTGGCTAGAGGTTTCTATAAGAAAGAGGGAATTAATTCTAAAGAGACACTTACTCAAGGAAGCAAGGTACACTTCCTTCAGAAGTACAGACAAGCCTTCCTTAATGGTATGATTGGGGAAGAGTTTTACATCGAATAGTCATAAGGATTTGAAATTGAAGACAAATGGACTCACATATGCAAGATGAAGAAGGCCCTCTATGGCCTGAAGCAAGATCCCAGAGCTTGGTATGGAAGAATAGATAGTTTCTTGACGAGCATGGGCTTTGCCAAGAGTAAAGTCAATCCTAACCTTTACTACAAGGTTGTAGAAGATGAACCTGTCATACCGTTATGTGGATGACTTATTCTTGATAGGGAATGAGAAACAGATTGTAGAAAGCAAGAAGAAACTAACAGAAGAATTTGAGATGAAAGACCTTGGGTTAATGCATTGTTTCCTAGGTCTGGAAGTATGGAAAAGTTCAGAAGGAATCTTTCTCAACCAGGGAAAGTATGCGGAAGAGATATTCAATATGTTGGAATGCAAAGCCATGGCTACTCCTATGGATTCCAACTTGAAGCTGTTAGCTGATGACTCATCAGATTTAGTGGATGTGACTTAGATCATTGGGTCATTGATGTACTTAACAAATACCAGACCAGACATTTGTTTTGCTGTGAACACCTTGAGTCAATTTCTTGTCCAACCAAGACGGGTTCACTTAGTAGCTGCAAAACATGTGATGAGATATCTGAAAGGGACTATAGACTTTGGTCTATACTATGATGGTAGCCATGGGTATAGATTGTATGGCTACACAAATGCAGATTGGGCCGAAAGTATCTCAGATAGAAAAAGCACTTCAGGTGGATGTTACAGTCTGGGATGTGCTATGAGTTCATGGTTTAGCAGGAAACAGTCCAGTGTCTCTCTTAGCACGACTGAAGCATAATACATAGTAGATTGCTCTGCTAAGTTGTGAAGCCATATGGCTTAGGAAGATGATATCATGTCTCTTTGACCTAAATATGGATACTACAATGATTCTATGTGATAACCAGAGTCGTGATGATAGAGAACACCGTGTTTCGTCGTAACACATAGAAATCCGGTATTTCTACATACGAGATAAGATGCAGATGATGATGTTTCAGTATTTACATACTGTAGATGCAGATGATGGTGATTTCATATTTCTATACTGAATATAGAGATTATGATGCTTTCAGTATTTCTATACTGAAGATATAGATGATGATGCTTTCAGTATTCACACACTAGAGATACAGATGGTGATAGTTCAGTATTCACATATTGAAGATGTAGATGATGATGGTTTGGATGATGATGTACTGACGAAGCCTCTGTCTCAAGTAAAGTTCGAACACCTTCAGGACAAGCTTGGTGTTGTTCGAAAGGACCTTCCTCGAAAGGGGGAGTAGTGATGATTGCAGTGGGATTGTATCATCCATGGGAACTTTCCCTAAAGTGACCCAGAGACCTCAGTCTTCGAGAATGAAGAGGGATTGTATCATCCTGGGACATCTATCCATAATAGATCCGGTGACCTCGGTCCTCGAGAACGTGATGGGATTGTATCATCCTTGGGCACTTGCCCTAAAGTGATCCAGAGACCTTGGTCTTCAAGAATGAAGAGGGATTGTATCATCTCGGGACATCTGTCCATAATAGATCCAGTGACCTTGGTCCTCGAGAACGTGATGGGATTGTATCATCCTTGGGCACTTGCCCTAAAGTGATTCAAAGACCTCGGTATTCAAGAATGAAGAGGGATTGTATCATCCTGGGACATCTATCCATAATAGATACGGTGACCTTGGTCCTCGAGAATGCGGTAGGATTGCATCATCCTTGGACATCGTCCTAAAGTGATAGGGACTGATTCTCCCGTAATCAATCCGGTGGCTTCGGTCCTCGAGAATGTGGTAGGATTGCATCATCCTTGGACATAGTCCTAAAGTGATAGGGACTGATTCTCCCATAATCAATCTGGTGGCTTTGGTCCTCGAGAATGTTTTTAGGATTGCATCATCCTTGGACATAGTCCAAAAGTGATAGGGAATGATTCTCCTGTAATAAATCCCGTGGCTTCGGTCCTCGATAATGTGGTAGGATTGCATCGTCCTTGGACATAGTCCTAAAGTGATAGGGACTGATTCTCCTGTAATCAATCCGGTGGCTTCGGTCCTCGAGAATGTGGCAGGATTGCATCGTCCTTGGACTTCGTCCTAAAGTGATAGGGACTGATTCTCCCATAATCAATCTGGTAACTTTGGTTGTCGAGAATGTGGTGGGATTATATCATCCTTGGAATTTAAGTCCAAAAGTGATCCAAATATTTTTTGTCTTTGAGTTTTGGTTTGTAGGTTGTTGCTGATGATGATGATGCTGTGCTGATCGAAAGATCAGAGTATGATGATGATGACGTACTGATCGAGAGATCAGAGTATGATGATGACGTAGTGATCGAAAGATCAGAATATGATGATGATGACATACTGATCGAAAGATCAGAGTATGATGATGATGACATACTGATCAAAAGATCAGAGTATGATGATGATGACGTACTGATCGAGAGATCAAATGATGTACTGATCGAAAGATCAGAGTATGATGATGATGATGTACTGATCGAGAGATCAGAGTATGATGATGACATACTGATCGAAAGATGAGAGTATGATGATGATGACATATTGATCGAAATATCAGAGTATGATGATGATGACGTACTGATCTAAAGATCAGAGTATGATGATGACACACTATGATTATGATGTTTCTGATCGAAATATCAGAGTATGTTGATGATGTTTCTCATCGAAAGATCAGAATATGATGATGATGTTTCTGATCAAAAGATTAGAATGTGATGATGATTATGATCGACAGATCAGAATATGATGATGATGATGTTGCTTCTGATCGAAAGGTGAAAGTGTTGATGATGATATTGCTTATCGAGAGGTCAAAGTGCTGAAGATGTTGCTGCTGATTGAAAGGTCAAAGTGTTGATGATGATATTACTTATCGAGAGGTCAAAAGTGTTGAAGATGTTGTTGCTGATTGAAAGGTCAAGGTGCTGAAGATGTTGTTGCTGATCGAAAAGTCAAAGTGCTGAAGATGTTGCTGATCGAAAGGACAAAATGCTAAAGATGTTGTTGCTGATCGAAAAGTCGAAGTGCTGAAGATGTTGCTGATCGAAAGGTTGAAATGTTGAAGATGTTGTTGCTGATCAAACAGTCAAAATGATGAAGATGTTGCTGATCAAAGCAATCAAAGAATTAATGATGATGAAGACTGAAGATTGAAGATGAAGACCACATGATTTTGAAAAGATTCCAATGATTTATAGATGTGTTACCTTGCTGATGTTGATGATGTCTCCTATCTCTACTCTTGTTGTTGTTGATGTTGCTGTAGAATACCCTTCTCATTAAGGGGGAGTGTTGAAATATTGTAACTTCGAAGAATATTCTATATGTATCTTTTTGTGGTCCCCGATGGTCCTACCGGGAGAACCACTTGTATTAAATTGTACCCCGATGCTCCTAATCGAAAGAACTAATAAGAGTCATGAGGTAGTCCCCTCTAATTGTAAAGGTGGGTCATCAACACCCCAGTGTGGTTACTTGAGCCTACATGTGTAACTCGAGCCTACATGATTTAAATCGAGCCTACATGTCAAATGAGTTAACTTAAGTGAACGGATGAATATAAATAGAGGTGTAGTGCTCCTCGTTTGGAACACACACACACTCTCACTTGTGTAGCACATTAGTGGAGAAGAGAAGAGTAGTTGGAGAAGGAGGAGGATCAGGCTTTTATCTCCTTGTTGGTTTTACCTTTTATCTTTTTGGGGCATCTATATTGAGGAAGATTTTGCTGGGTTTTTCCCTTTAGGGTTTTCCCAGGATAAATCTTTGTGTTCCTTTTGTATGGTTGTGGTTGTTTATCTTTTAGTGATCCTGTTTATATGCTTTTGTTATGAATTCAAAATGAAATACTAATGATCTAGCTTAGCATATGAAAATTTAACAAGTATATCAAGAGACTCCACTAGGATACCTTATCCATCTAAGAAAATCCCCTTGGCCGTCTTTCTTGGAGCCATACACTGAAAACAACATTCAGGGAGATTACTATGCATGTACCCTTGAGGTATATCATGAGTGGAACCTTCTTGACAATCCTGGTGAGAGACCTGGATATCTGAACTTCTCCTATCACTTAAGTTTGCTTGTTTGATCTATAGCTTGAGTAGGGACAATTTTGGTGTGTTTTCTAGTTTTTGAGACTCTAGGTTAGATAGGAAATATACAAACTGGCTGAGCTAAGACAGTCCAGAAGAGTACACGGATTTCCACCCAATTTTATTCCTGTTTTAGGAGAAAATCCAATGGAAGCTATTGACCAAGGAGCTGCTACCACCTCCCAAGTGGGAGATAATGTGGTTGCAGAAAGTAGAGGACCATATCCTTCACACTCGCCTCCCTTGGTCCAACAACCTTCTCAGGGAAATAATTCATTCCATTCTCCCATAGAAGGTCATGTTGATGATACTATCCGTCTGGATTATGGTTCCAATGCTCCATTTTGGGATACCTCTATAGGACATGCCATTACCTCATTTGGCACCCGTTTAAACTTTTTTAAAGAAATTTCTCTAGATGAAGAAGAACTTAGACAATACCAGGCATCCATTCTTCATGCACAGGAGATTGAAAAAAAATACATGATATATTGGGCACACCACCACCACGTTCCGTAGCTGTTCCTATGGGATATCGCTCACTTTTCAATTCTATGAGACCCATTGAACCGATTATAGATCGCACAGTGATGCCACACAACCCAGGTCAAACTTCCAACCCCACCAACTTCTAAATTATGTCTGTTTCCAATCCTCCCAGGTCTTTCGCACCTAGGGCTCAACCTTCAATTCCTGTTTCGTCATCACCTTCTAGTGCCGGGGGGAAACCCCTGGAATGACCTACGTTATTTGGTGCCAAAATTGTACCTAGTCAAGGACAAACCTATATTATAGAACAATATATAGTTTATATCCCTTCCACCCACACTAATGTGGTTGATACCCCATCTAGTTCAGGTTGGCCCTCAGGGGCACAACCTGTAAACACTCAATCCTCTTGGGGTTATGGTTATACTGCACCTGTGGGAAATATTGATTATCCACCCAACCCTACAGGAATGTTGTATGCTGGAATTACATATCCTAGTAATAATTTTACGGTATGGGGGAAACCTAACTAGTCCTACATGCCAGCTATGGGGGAGATACATATACATACTGTAAGAGGTGTCGGAGGACCACCTTATGGAGGTCCTCCCTGGGGCCTGGTGGCTTCCCTCCTTATGGTCTTAATGGTCTTGATGGCTCTAGAGGGTCTGATGGCCCTCCTCCTAGTGGTTCCGGTGGCTTTGGGGGTTTACCTCCTAGAGGTCCCAGAGGGTCTGGTAGTCCACCTCCTAGTGGTCCTGGTGGTCCTGGTGGTCTCAATGGTCCTAGTGGTTCTAGAAGCCCTGGTGGTCCTCCTCCTGATGGCCCTAACGGTCCCGATCCTAGAAATAAACCTCCTATGGGTGGATTTTTCGGTAGTTCTTCCTTGTAACAACCTGTCTATCAGTTTACTTACGGTCCTACTGGTACATATATGCCATATCAATATTACTTGTATGTGCAACCTAACCATCAGTTACCTTTCCTAGCAACTTTGTACTTTCCTGATTTGTCCAAGTTGATTAATGACTCCATTCGATATAACCCCTCGTGGCCTCCCATTCCAGTAATGTTACCATCGGAAATTCCAAAGTTCGATGGGAAGCATAGAGACGATCCGAAAAACCATGTCATGGAAATCCATCTGTGGTGTTCTTCAAACTCCCTTATGGATGATTCAGTTCATTTAAGACTCTTTCAATGAACTTTGAATGGTACAGTCGCGAAGTGGTACATTGAACTTCCACAACATTCGGTTGTGGATTTTGGCTCCTTGGAAACTATGTTTCTTACACACTTTTAGCTTTCTATTCATTATGAAACATGTACTGATCTCTTAACATCTCTATGACAGAACACCTCCACCCACATATCCTATCATATCCATGAGTGGAGAAGGAGGAGAAGACTTATTAAGGCTCCTATTCCTAATCAATTATTCGCTGATTGGTTTACCAAATCTTTGTTTCCTTCAATTTCCTGAGATGTGGCTATGGGCGGTGCCGTCACTGAAGAGAAAGCTATTAGTTGAGCCTAGTATCTAGACTTGGTTTATTCCTAGTCTGGAACTTTGTATGACTTTATTCCTCAAGCTCCTCTCCCAAGCATCGATCCCGCAAAGCCACTAGCAGAAGTACCTGTTGATGGGATTGTTGGTTCAATCCAGTCCTTGTTAGCAACAAAACCTACCAAGCAACCCCAGACTGCCACCCCTACTCCATTTACTCCCAAGGTTTCCGTCGAAGTCAATTCTATTCAAAGTACTCAAACCTCCGGTAATAATAAAAATAAAAGTAAAAATAAGAATAAAAAACCTGGAAACCAATAGGAGAATTCAAGACCAACCAACAATGATAATGATAAAGGGAAAATAAAAGCAAAATATCCATGTCTACTATGCGAAGGTGACCATTTCACAAAAGAGTGTCCCCATCGGGATGAAATCTCCCAATTTTTGAAATCGAATCCCGCTCCTGCAGTTCTCATGGATCCTTTTCCCTCTCAACAACAACTAATAGATCACATGTCTAATAAGGGAAACTCTAGTTTGTCAGAGGAAATTCGTATGATGTCCTCGGATACCATTAGTCTACAAACTTGAAGTTAGCATTATGACAAACCCGTAGAAAAGAAAGAAGATCATTCTTCTTTAGGGAAAGCTCCCTCTACTAGTTCTCCTGAATCCTTGTCTACCACCCCCCTAACCATCGAGAAGCCTACTCTCGACATGATTTTGCATCCACCAAAGAGTACTCTTAGGAAGGCTATTTTTAACCCCAATGCCTGAGCTACTCAATTTTATAATGTAGTTGAAGATCTCACTCAGGCACCATGTGCAATGTCTACCTTGGAAGTGCTCCAAAGTTGTCCTACACAGCACAAAAATCTATTAACTGCGTTAGGATCTTTAGACCCAGATAATACTAATTTGATTCATTTCAATGTTAAGAACTATAAGTCTAGGATACCCCATAAAATTGATTTTCAAATCATTACGAAAGTAGTTTGAAAGGAGGTTTTTAGAACTGTTCTAGATGAAGGAACTTTGACTTTAGTTTTGTCTCTTTCTTGTGGAAATATATCACCTCTCCCGAGCTTGTAACCTCACTTATGACTCTGAAAGCCTTTGATGGACAAGGTTTCCAGCCCCATGGTCTCATATCATCCCTTGCAGTCAAGCTTGGTGAAAAAACTGTTTCTATTCAAGTAGAAGTAGTAGATGCCCCGTTAGACTACAACCTCCTTCTAGGAAGAAATTGGTTTTACGTCATGACTGATGTCGCTTCAGTGGTATTCTGAACAGTCCAATCTCCACATCTAGGGATAATTGTTAACATTGACCAGCTTGATTTATGTACACTAGATGTTACTACCTCTACAGCTAATAACATCCCTATGTTAGGACAGTCCCCTCCTCCTTACCAGTCGATTGGGGTAGGCATGTTGAAGGATTCATCCCTTATGGATATTTTTCCATCCGCTCCTCCTAACACGGACACCGAGACAGTCAATATGATTGTGTGATTTGACCATGATCTTAAGGGAAAACAAATTGTTGATTCCACCTTATTGAGTCCACACGAAGCTATGTACGACAACATTCAAACCCTTTCCGATGATCACACTGATGACCTTCATCTAGTGGCTTCAGATCCTTACCACCTACCTTACTGGTTAGAACCGTCTCTTCCTGTTTTAGATAATCTCTCTGAGGATTTTCCTTCCAACGATTCCATTATGGATATCATGAATACGGATGAGTCCATTTGGGAGGATCACCATCATAGATCCATGTTCCTCCCCAACACTAGTTTGGTTAACCATGATTATGCATCCTTGTTTCTCACTAATATTGTCAACGTACCCCAAAGTCCCATATTGTTACAAAACATAGATTCTAAAGGAAACCTTTGCAATATTACTTAGACAAATTCGATTGACATATCATCCAAGCCTGGTACCATCAAATGTGTTCATGTTGGGCAGAACTGCTCGACAGATGAATCTGAAGCATATAAGGCACTTTTCAAAGAATAACGTGATGTTTTTGCCTGGTCCTATGAATAAATGTCGGGGATAGACCCATCCATCATGGTCCATGAAATTAAAACCTATCCCATGGCTAAACCTATTAGGAAAAAACTAAGGCAAGTCCATCCATGGAAGGCCGCAGCTATTAAAGATGAAATAGAGAAAATTCTCAAAGATGGGTTTATTTATCCCATACCCCTGACGGAATGGGTATTGAACATTGTCCATGTCAATAAAAAGAAGGGCACCTTTAGAGTCTATATCGACTTTAGGTATTTGAATAAAGCTTTTCAAAAGGACAACTTTCCTACTCTGCACATCGATCAGATTATTGACAACTGTGCCAGAAGTGTCATCTTCTCATTCAAGGATGGCTTTTCTGGCTATAATCATATTGAGATATTACCCACTGATCAACACAAGATGACATTCATTTTCCCATGGGGAACCTTTGCATATAGGAAGTTACCTTTTGGCTTGAAAAATGCTGGAGCCACATTCCATCTTGCGATGTCCTATGCATTTCACAATATTAAACATATTGTTGAACCGTATCTTGACGACCTCCCTACTCATTCACATCGACAGGAGGACCACCCTGGTAATCTTAGAGACATTTTCCTAAGATGTTGTCATTATAATATACATCTCAATCCGTTTAAATGTGTTTTCTGCGTTAAGACATGATGTCTGTTAGGTTTTTTGGTCTCTAAGGAGGGCATCTGGATAGACCCTTTGAAAATTGCCGCCATTTTAGCTCTACTAGCCCCAACCAATCTCCTTGAACTCCAAAGTTTGCAAGGGAAGGAAAACTTTCTCTGTCGTTTCGTGTGCAATTTTGTAGAGAAAACACATGGTTATATGCATCTCCTTAAAAAGGAAACCCGTTCTTTTGGGATCACTAAGCCCAACATGCCTTTGATCATCTCAAACATGCTCTGACTCATTCACCCGTGATACACCCCCCAGATTATTCAAAGGAATTTCTCTTGTATATTACTGCCTTCGCTACTACCATCTCTATGGTTTTGGTGTAGGAGAATCCCAACGGTCAAGAGCACTTGATTTACTATGCTAGTAAGAATCTTATTGATTCTGAAACCCAATATTCATGCGTGGAGAAGTTAGCATTGGCCACGGTCATTGCTGTACAAAATTTTCGTCACTAAATTTTGCTTTGCACAACCACTATATTGGTAGACCAGAACCCTATGAATTATATCCTGACTCGTCAAGTGCTCGAGGGCAAGTAATCTCGATGGATAGTCATACTATAGGAGTTTGACCTGGAATTTTCCAAAGCCACATCAAATAAATCCTTGGTCTTTTCCGAGCTCATGTGTGATCTTCCCTGTGCTTCAATGGAATTTGAGCCCAGTGATTCATTTTTAGATGAATTCATGTTCCTGATAAGCACTACCGATCCATGGTATGGAGATTTGCTTATTTATCTCCAAACACAAATATTTCAGCCACATCTATCTCGTGACGATTGCCGACATTTCCGTCACCACGTGAAATACTACCTCATCCTGAATGATACCTTGTATAGACGTGGGATTGATTCTATTCTCAAGCAATGCCTCACTCATGAGGAAGCTAAACATGTGTTGAATAATTTCCACTCTGGAGCATGTGGTGGTCATTTGTCTGGGTTGGCTACAGCCTAGAAAATCCTTCGCGCTGGCTATTTCTGGCCTTCAATATTCAAAGACTGTCATGAGGATGTTAAGAAACGCCCACCTTGTCAACATTTTTATCCCAAAAAGTGCACTCATCCTGCTCCACTACACCCCATCATTGCATTGGCCCATTTACCAAATGGGGGATTGATTTTATGCATTATAAGCTTACCTCAGCCGGGGGGCATGGTTACATCATCATAGCCATTGACTATTTTACAAAGTGGGCTGAGGCCATGCCTACATATGCGAAAGATGGTAAGACTGCCGCTCTCTTCCTGTTCAATCATGTCATAGCTAGATTTGGAGTCCCACAGTCTATTGTCATTGATCACGGATCACATTTCCATAATCAAATGATGGAGGAACTAAGTGCCAACCTAGGTTTTCGCCATGAAAACTCTACGCCATATTATCCGAAAGCTAATGGTTAGGTAGAGGCCATTAACAAAGTTTTGAAAACTATGCTTCATCGAATGGTTGGAGACCATAAATCCAACTGGCACCATGTTCTTTTATCTGCTCTTTGGGCTTACAGGACTTCAGTGAAAACAACTACTGGTTTCACACCTTTCCATCTTGTATATGGACTCGAATTTGTCTTACCGATTCAATGTCATCTTCCATCCTTGAAACTTGCCATCGAACTTCTAACAAACACTTCCGCAGAGGAAGAGAGATTTTTGTACTTGAATAACCTTGACAAAATTTAGAGAGATGTTGCCTTGGATAATGAGGCACATAAGAAATGCGTCAAGGTGTAGTATGATAAATCTGTCCAGCCTCATACCTTTAACGAGGGTGACCTATTTTTGAATTATGATCAGAGATATGACAAACTAGGGAAAGGAAAATTTGAGTCCATGTGGTACGGTCCTTTTGTTATTTAGTAAAGTTTTAGAGAAAGGGGCCTATGAGCTCGTAAACTACGATGGGATCCCTTTAGGGAAACCTCGCAATGGGTTGTACATGAAGAGGTACTATGCCTAGGTCTCTCCTAGATAGTATCTTGTATATATGTATATTGCTTGAATTTCAGTGTGCTTTGAGTATTTTCAATATGGCTTTGAGTTTAGCGTCCGTATATGTTTATACCATGTTTTGGTCGTGCAGAGTAGATGGATTTCTATAGCTTCATTGATGGTGCTTGCTGCCACAACTTGAATATTTCCTCAGCTGCTTAGGTCCTCTATTCCCCAGCTGAATATTTGGTTAGTTCAGGAGTGGTGTGTATTGGTCCCACTACCAACAATATCACCGAGTATCGAGCAGTCATAGGTCTTCTGACTGAAACTGCCTCCCAAGATGTTCGTAATTTGGTAGTCTTGATGGACTCACAACTAGTGGTTTGTCATATAAACTGTAACACCCCAGTTTTGACCCCATTTACATTAATGTATGTGATGTATATATTGTAATGAATCATGATGTGGAGCTGAAGGAAAAAGCCCCACCATCGATTCAGTTGTGTTATGTTTCAGTGATTAAAACTGCTACCAATGGTATATCGGGATATGCAGCATACTTATTAAATTGTGGCCTCATGTAAATATGCATCTTAATTCATTGAACCTAGCTAGTTATGATCACTGCAACTAAATTGATAAGGGGCATGATTTCCTAAGGGTAAGGAGGGGGAAAGTTAAATCCTGAGCCATGGGGGGGGGGAGGGGAAGCCATGTGTCACCTCTCTCTTCACTCACCCTCCCTTGTCTCATCCAACCACCACCCTTCATCATTCTATTGTTAGTGGGGTGTCTATTCACTGACAGCAAGAACACTACGCCACGATTTCCATTCTCCCCACGTGCCTGCACTCTCTACATGACGCACCTTCTAAATTTCGGATGGTCTATCCACTATCCAAATGGGTGGTTGTTCATTCACCTTCACACGGACTGAGTTAAAAGGGATACACATTCCATGATGTGGGGTTCACCATTCCTCACACACCGCCTTGCTAATCGGAGAGACATTCTTCCCCTGTTCACGCAGAGCGTTGGTCTTTTCCGACCATTGTTAGACTGTTCTGATTTTCCTCACCGATTGCCGCTTGCATCTTCCCCAATGCATTGCTAACTGTGTTTTTCTTGTACAATGCAGAAATTGCTGTAGATTGTTGTGTTTTCCTCTATGGTTTGTTGGCTGTTATTCCATTGTGGAATTGTGGTCATGATTGCCTTTCTCACTATGTGTTTTAGTTGTGTCTTGTCCCTTTCCTTCACGCACAGATTGAGATTCAGTCTCTTCCCATTTGTTGGACTGTGTATTTTTCTTCAGCAATTGCAGTGAATATTTTGTGCTATGGGCTCAGGTTGCTCGTGGGCTATTAATGGCCATGATTACTGAACCGTGTTTTCCCCTATAAAATCTTGAAGAGTGGTTTGGATTCTTGCATGCAGCGGTTTTTTCCTCGGACTGCATTGGAGTGGTGAATGAGGGCCTGAGGTGCTTGATAAACTTGGTGGGTTGAGAACTACACAGACAGAGCCGCTGAGTTGGTCTTCTTCTCCACAAACCCTTAATAGCACTGGAAGTGAGATCAGGGTCTAAGGGACTGCGTTGCAGAGAAAGGACTAATTTCCTTGTGTTGGGTGTGTGTGGGTGTTCTAGAAGCCAGTCTGAAACTGCTGTTGGTGCACCAGCTTGGCATTAACCTTTCCTAGCTCCTAGATGGCCTGATAAACAAAACTTTGTTGGATTGGCTAATCTGTTGTTTGCCTAATAAACCCAATGGTGTTGGCTTGGATAAACTGTGTACCATTGTGGTGTTGTTATTCTTGGCTATGTGTAAGTTTGTTAGTTCCTTATTCCTTGGGGAATCATGCCCGGCTTGGGGGTGGCAGCATTGCTAAGAGATTAAGAAGCACGTGGGCCTATGGTTGGGTGGAACATTGCAACGATGTAGCTGGTTGCGGAACAAGTTCTCTATAAGATAAGTACTCTTGCTTAACTTGTGTCTGCAATTACATATTTACCATTGATGAGTGATGATATACATGTTAAATGTTGATCTATATATGCATGAATGTCGATTGATATGTTTTTCTTCCATTGTGTATATGAATGATTATGCTTCGTAAAATGTTTTATGTTTTAAGTATCATGCTTCAACACTATATGTATGTATGTTCATGTTCATGGGGCTAGATGCCCAGATGATTTGATGTATAGTAGCGTCCTCTTCACCGGTCGGAGGGTCAGGAATGTTATAGTGTGGTATCAGAGCTCTAGTTGCAGTGTGGGCCTGAATGGGCCATGAAAGATCAGATAGCAGAGGCAGGTTGCCTACTACCCAGAAGAAACCAGGAGAAACAGAAGAAAACCTGTGCATGACAGGAGAAGTTTTGGAAAATTTCTCTAAGTAACAAAATCATTGGAGGACTTAGTATGAAGTCTTTCCAATGCATTAGATCATCTAGTCGGGAGACCACCCGACGAGGGACCCATGACAAGGAAATCCATGAAAATTAGCCTAAGTGTTAAAAATCATTGACGATCGGTGCCACTCTGACGAAGCGATCACTGAAACACCACAGAGGTTAGCAGATGATGCGTCCGCTGCTGAAGTTACTTAAAGGACTATCCATCAGATGGATAGTTGATCCGACCACCGATGGTGCAGAAGTTCAAAAATATTCTATGTGTTGACTTCGTTTGGCCATCGAAGCATGTTAGTGATATTCATCACCAATGAACAGTAGAAGGGATCAAGGGATTGTAGAACCGTCATTGCGGATGGCTAGAGAACTATCCTTCTGATGGATAGAGCCTCCAACCGTCGACGCAGTAAAAGAAAGTTCAAAATATTTCTAAGTGACGAAAACATCGGTCATTGAAAGAAGATAGTGGTTTGTGTGCCCACCGTTGTGGAAGCCTAGAGCACTAGTCTTCTGACGAGAAGAGTTTTGATTGTCGATACCAATCAGGTTATGCTTCAGTTTATTGATGCTTAGTAGATTGGGCTGCCAATAAGAGAAATATAGAAGTTGATAAGCCGCAGTTGCGGCTGCTGAATGAACTAATCCGCCGATGCACTAGCCCTTCAGTTCGCTGGTGCCGCGGTGTTTAGTGAACAATACCGGTGATAAGAAGTTGCTTTGATAGGTGAAGGATAAGGGAGATGGAGCCGACGGAATCAGCGGAAAGAAGAGGAAGACAGAAGAGAAAGATTTCAAAAAAATTTCTAAGTCATAGAATTATCGGCCATCGGTGATGGTTAGTTGATGAAATCGCCGATGATTAGGTGATTCCGTTGCTGATGAGCTACGTCGGGTAAATTTTGTTGACCCAATGTCCACCGTTGTGGAGACCAAAAGGACTAACCACCCGATGAGGAGAGCATCCAAGCACTGATGTCGCAGCTTCTAGAGGCTCTGACCATCGATAGACACGTGGCTACAAAAGATGTAGTTCGATTGTGGTCCACCATTGCGGAAGCTGAAGGGACTAACCATCCAATGCATAGGACACCCAACCACCGATGCAACATGGTTAGTATATGCTATCACTGATGAAGTTTAGAATGATAGATGATTGCGGACCCGGTACTGTGGACGAAAATAGACCAGTGAATCGCTGATCAGACATGGGATAATAGACCACTGTGGGCCCGATGCGGTGAAAGGAATCATACAAGTAACTCGTCGATTCAGCGGATGAATTTAGAAATTTCAACCGGTGAAACTCCCAATGAGCAGTAGTTAACATCGCCAAATGGAAGCCTAGTTGGTCACCACGAAAACCAAATTAAGAACACTTTCCATCGTTACAGCTGCTAAAGAGATTGTGCACCCGATCAACGAATGGTTTTCTCACCGATACAGAGCGAGAGTTTTACCCATCGAAGAACAGACAATTTCATCTCCTTTGCATATTTGGAGGGTTAGATCGCTCCGGACCTGAAACGTCAGAGAGAAATAAACCAACAGACTGCCGATGCGCAGCGAGGAATTAGTGGTTTGACCACTGAAATGCCGGAAGGGAGTAAGTGAACAGACCACTGATGAATAGTTGATCTGCTTGCCGATGCAGATCGAAAGTGTAGTTGTTTTGACTATCGCAGTGTCGGTTGAATAGTTGGAAGAAGGTCCGATTGGGCCTAAAAATATTTGGGTTTTTCGAAGGCATTTCTCAGTGATTTTTCGAGCAGTTTTCGACTGTCTTTCAGTTGATTTTCAGCATATTTCAGCAAACTTCCTGCGGTCACAAGGCTGAAAAGAAATAAGAAAATTCTATGTTTTAACATAGTTGTTGTTCTATGAAATTTCCAGAAGAAAAAGGTAAGTAGTTTTGATTTATATTAATTTTATGCATCTAATAGTTTGCTACTAACACATTGCAAAATTATAGACAACTTCCAAGAGAAGTACTCTAGAAATAACAGTGTGGTAAAACAAGAGGTGGTTTAGTCATGGGAACCCAAGATCGGTATGATGCTTAGGATTCGTATGAGCGTGCAAGAGATGCCATGGGAGAAAATGTCCGTAATGTGAATGATGGCATAGAGTCTAATGGAAGGAGATTCTAAGAGACACCATCAGATGTTGTAGCAACCATGAGAAGCTTGGTTAAAGCCCAGGAAGAGCAACATTAGTTGAATGCTTCCATATTGCATAGTTTGACAGACTTGCAGAAAAAGATAGACTCTAGACGAGATACAGCAAGGCTAGAAGACAGTAAGAGAAGCACTAGGAGAAGGAGAAGGACTTCTAGTGGATCATCTGATTCTGAAATATCCAGCGGGGATACAAGTTCATCTTCTCATAAGAGAAGAAGAAGACACCATAGGAGTCACTCTCAAGATGAATATAAGAAAGCTAAACCTCCTACCTTTGATGGTGAGATAAAGACAGGACAAGAGGCTGAAGCTTGGATTCTTGGGATGAAGAATTACTTTCAAGTGCAGGATTATTCAGTAAACATGAAGGCAAGAGTTTCCATATTCAACCTGAATGGGAGAGCATCCATTTGGTGGGAACACTTCAAGGAAGTAAAAAGGATCAGTGAAAGGAAATTGAAATGGAAACAATTCAAGAAGTATTTTAGGCAGAAATACCTTTCTGATAGGTATTATGATGACAAGATCAAGGAGTTCCATGAGCTGAGATTGGGATAGCAGACCATGGATGAATATGCAAATAAGTTTTTGGAATTGTTGATCTATGTCCGGTACATCAGATATGAGAAAGTGAAGATCTAGTGGTTTCTAAGTGGGTTTCCTCAAACTTACAAAGATATAATTGAGTTCTATGAACCAAGGACTCTTGAAGAAGCGATAAGGAAGGCTAAGTATTGCTATGAGAAAAGCAAGGGTAAACCTGATTACCATAAGGCATGGAAAGACAAGAAGAATGAAAATTTTGACCAAAGAAAGAAAGGTTTCAAACCTTCTAGATTCAGGAATCAGTAGAAGTAGCCATCCCAAGCTGTGAATAATCCAGTTGGAATGAGAGGTGGAAAGCATAAAGAGCCACATTCGAACAAAGGTCCACTCAAATGTTGGAAATGTGAAGGACCTCACTTGCATAGATATTGTCCACTTGAGAATGAAAGTGCAAGGCCAACTTATAACATTTAGGGAGCAGAAACAATGGGTCAGGTAGCCAGAGCAGTCCCTAGAATTTATGCAGCATTGGAGGACCGACAGGCAGATTACCAGTCAACTGTCATTGAAGTTGCAGGTAAGATTGTTGAACGATCTGTTTTTATTTTAATTGACCCTGGTTCTACTTAGAGTTACATCAGTCCTAGGGTAGTAGATATTTGTACTTTTAAGAAGTCCAAGCATAGAAAATATTGGTTAGTTCAGCTAGCCACTCGGACTAAGAGAGAGGTCAGTGAAGTAGTTGAGAAATTTCCATTGGTTATGAATGGATCGATCACTTATATAGATCTAAATTTTCTACAGCTTGGTTCCTATGATGTTCTCATTGGAATGGATTGGTTAGAAGCTCACAGAGTGAAGCTTGACTGCTATAACAAGAATTTTGAATGCATAGATGAAGAAGGAAATCTAGTAGTTGTGAAGGGTATTCCAAAGGTAATTTCAGTAAGGCAGGTTTCAGCAATGCAGTTAAAGAAGTTCTGTCGAAAAGGTTGCCACTTGTATGCAGCTTATATTCTGGAACCAGTAGGAGATGAAAATCCTAGGTTGGAGGACTATCAGGTGTTACAGGAATTCAAGTATGTATTCTGTGATGAGATTCCAGGATTTCCTCCAAAGAGGGACATTGATTTCACCATTGAACTTGTTCCAAGAGAAGCACCAATGTCCAAGACACCCTATAGGATGAGTACACCGGAGATTCTAGAGTTGAAGATGCAACTGCAAGAGTTGTTCGAAAATAAGTATATCCGACCGAGTGTGTTTCCTTGGGGAGCACCGGTTCTTTTTGTAAAGAAGAAAGATGGTACAATCAGGTTATGTATTGATTACAGACAGTTGAACAAGGTTACTGTGAAGAATAAATATCCTTTTCCTAGGATTGATGACCTCTTTGATCAAATGAGAGGAGCAAAGGTATTTTCCAAGATCGACTTGAGGCCTAGTTACCATCAGGTGAGAATCAAGGATGAAGACATTCATAAGACAACCTTCAAGACAAGGTATGGACATTATGAGTTTGTAGTGGTACCATTTGGTCTCAGAAATGCACCAGCTACATTTATGTGCCTTATGAACAGTGTCTTCGGTAATTATTTCGACAAGTTTGTTCTTGTTTTCCTTGATGACATTCTTGTTTATTCTAAGAATGAGGAAGAGCATGAAGATAATTTGAGACTAACATTGCAAGTGCTCAGGGAACATCAGTTGTATGCAAAGTTGAGTAAATGTGACTTCTACAGGGATAGAATTCAGTACTTGGTTCACATTATCTCAAAAGAGGGTATATCAGTAGACCCTGAAAAGATTGAAGCCATTATGAATTGGCCTACTCCAAGAAATGTGATGGATGCAAGATATTTTATGGGACTTGCAGGATACTATAGGAGATTCATTGAAGGGTTTTCTAAGGTTGCACATGCCATCACTTCTTTGCAAAAGAAGGGGATGAAGTTTGAATGGACTTCGAGGTGTGAAGAAAGCTTCCAGTGGTTGAAGAATCTTCTCACCAGTGCACTAGTGTTGAAATTGGTAGACCCAGAGAAATATTTTGTGGTATGTACCGATGCATGTGGACAAGGGCTTGGAGGAGTCCTTATGCAGGACAACCACATGATATGTTATGAGTCAAGAAAGCTGAAGGAGCATGAGAAGAACTATGCCACTCATGATCTAGAGCTTGCAGCCATAGTACATGCTCTCAATATGTGGAGACATTACCTGATGGGTAGAATATTTGAACTTAGAACAAATCACTGTGGCCTAAAGTATTTGTTTGATCAACCTACTTTGAATGTTAGGCAAGTGAGATGGCTGGAATTTCTATGTGAGTTTGATTTTGAAATCAAGCACATAAAAGGAAAAGAGAACAAGGTAGCTGATGCACTCAACAGGAAGGTATAGGAAATGCATGTGGCATCTCTTAGTATTTGCCAATCAGATTTGAGGCAGCCGATTGTTAATCATGTTGTCGGAGATGAATTGTATGAGAAGGTAAAAGACAAATTGCAACAGCAAAGTCTTGAGAATAGGTATGAGGGATATAAATTGGAAGAAGATGGGATTCTTACTTATAAAGGCATAATTTATATTCCAAATGTAGTATATTTGAGGAGAGTTGTTATGGATGAAATCCATCAAGCTCCATATTCTAGTCACCCAAGATATCAGAAGACAATTGCTACAGATAGAAGGCAGTACTTTTGGCCAGGTATGAAAAAGGACATGGCTAAATACATTTCAAGGTGCATGAAATGTCAACAGGTAAAGGTTGAGCATCAACATCCAGCATGTTTGTTGCATCCTTTGCCAGTTTCAGAATGGAAATGGGAAGTTATTTCCATGGATTATATTACAGGATTTTCAATGACTTGGAGACAACATGATTCCATCATGGTTGTAGTAGACAAGTTGACAAAGGTAGCACATTTTATACCAGTTAAGTCTACGCACAAGACTGATGAAATTGAAAAGATTTTCATGAAGGATATTTTCAAATTGCATGGGTTGCCGAAGGCAATAATTTCTGACAGGGATTTCAACTTCACTTCCAATTTTTGGAAAGGGTTGTTTGCAGATTTGGGTACAAAGCTAAACTTCAGCACTGCATATCATCCTCAGACAAATGGGAAGATAGAAAGAGTTAATCAGGTGCTTCAAGATATGCTTCACATGTATGTGATGGACAAACCAACCAAGTGGGAAGATTACTTACACTTGGTAGAGTTTTCTTACAACAATGGACAACAAGCATCCTTGGGGATGAGTCCATATGAAGCTTTGTATGGAAGACGATGCAAGACACCAGTGACTTGGGACAACCCGGTGAACAGAGTTGTGCTTGGACCAGAATTGCTTAAGGAAATGGAGCAAGAGGTTGTAAAGATCAGGCATAATCTAAAGGCAGCACATGATAGACAGAAAATCTATGCACATAAGCATAGGATGAACAAAGAGTTCAGTGTTGGGGATCATGTTTATCTCAGAGTGAGGGCAAGGAAAATTTCCTTGAAGCTTGAAAGTTGTGCCAAGCTATCACCTAGATATTGTGGGTCATTTGAATTGCTTGAAAGAATAGGGCTAGTTGCATATAGACTTACATTTCCTGCTAGTACTAGAGCTCATAATGTTTTTCATGTTTCTTTGCTTAAGAAATATGTACATGATCCTAACCATGTGATAAATTAGGATGTGATTTAGGTGGAACTTGAGGGAGAGTTCCAAATCGAGCCAATGTGCATCCTCGACAGGAAGGTCACAATGCTCCGGAACTAGGGCATAGGGTAGGTAAAGGTGCAATGGGAGCATTATGGACCTGAAGAGGCTACATGGGAGATGGAGGATGCCATGTAATTTCCACATCCATTTTTGTTCAATTCTGCAGGACACTGAGGCAGTACCAGTGTAGCATTTTGTTCAATTTTGTAAAGCACTAAGGATAGTGCTATTGAAGGGGGAGGGGAATGTAACACCCCAGTTTTGACCCCATTTGCATTAATGTATGTGATGTATATATTGTAATGAATCATGGTGTGGATCTAAATGCAAAATCCCCACCATCGATTCAGTTGTGTTATGTTTCAATGATTGAAACTGCTACCGATGGTATATCGAGATATGCATCATACTTATTAAATTGTGGCATCATGTAAATATGCATCTTAATTAATTGAACCCAGCCAGCTATGATCATTGCAACTAAATTGAGAAAGGGCATGATTTCCTAAGGGTAAGGAGGGGTAAAGTTAAATCCTGAGCCATTGGGGGGGGAAGCCATGTGTCACCTCTCTCTTCACTCACCCTCCCTTGTCTCATCCAAACACCACCCTTCATTGTTCTGTTATTAGTGGGGCGCCTATTCGCTGATAGCAAGACCACTATGCCATGATTTCCATTCTCCCCATGCGCTTGCACTCTCTACACGACGCACCTTCTGAATTTTGGATGGTCTGTCCACTATCCAAATGGTTGGCTGTTCATTCACCTTCGCATGGACTGAGTTAAAAGGGATACACATTTCATGATGCAGGGTTCACCATTCCTCACACACCGCCTTACTAAACAGAGAGACATTTTTCCCCTGTTCATGCAGAGAGTTGGTCTTTTCTCACCATTGTTAGACTGTTGTGATTTTCCTCACCGATCACCAGTTGCAACTTCCCCCACACATTGCCAACTATGTTTTTCCTGTACAATGTGGAAATTGCTGTAGATTGTTGTGTTTTCCTCTATGGTTTGTTGGATGTTATTCCATTGTGGAATTATGGTTGTGATTTCCTTTCCTACTGTGTGTTTAAGCTGTGTCTTGTCCCTTTCCTTCACACATAGATTGAGAGTCGGTCTCTTCCCATTTGCTGAACTGTGTATTTTTCTTCAGCGATTGCAGTGAATATTTTGTGTTGTGGGCTGTTAATGGCCATGATTACTGAACCGTGTATTCCCCTGTAAAAGCCTAAAGAGTGGTTTGGCTGCTTGCATGCAGTGGTTTTGTCCTTGGACTGCATTGGAGTGGTGAATGAAGGCCCGAGGTGCTTGATAAACCTGGTGGGTTGAGAACCACACAGACAGAGCCGCTGAGCCGGTCTTCTTCTCCACAACCCCTGGATAGCACTGGAAGGGAGATCAGGGTCTGAGGGACTGTGTTGGGTGTGTGTGGGTGTTTTAGAAGCCAATCTGGTTCTAGTGTCAGTGCACCAGCTTAGAATTAGCATTAGCATTTCCCATCTCTTGGATGGCCTAATAAACCCAACTTTGTTGGCTTGGATAATCTGCTGTTCACCTGATAAACCCAACGGTGTTGGCTTGAATGAACTATGTACCCTTGTGGTGTTGTTATCCTTGGCTATGTGTAAGTCTATTAGTTTCTTATTCCTTGGGGAATCATGCCTGGCTGGGGGGTGGTAGCGTTGCTGAGAGATTAAGGAGCACGCGGGCCTATGGTTGGGTGGAACGTTGCAGCGACATAGCTGGTTGTGGAACAAGTTCTGTATAAGATAAGTACTCTTGCCTAACTTGTGTCTGCAATTACATATTTACCATTGATGAGTGATGATATACATGTTAAATGCTGATCTATATATGCATGAATGCCGATTGATATGTTTTGCTTCCGTTGTGTATATGAATGATTATGCTTCATAAAATGTTTTATGTTTTAAGTATCATGCTTCAGCACTATATTTATGTATTTTTCATGTTCATGGGGCTAGATTCCTGGATGATTTGATGTATAGTAGCATCCTCTTCGCCAGTCGAAGGGTTGGGGATGTTACATAAACCATGCTTATACCATTAGGAACCCGGTGCTTCTTCGCCTTTTTCGAAGGGTACGCTGGTTAGAAAGGTCATTTGAAACCATCATCTATAGGTATATCCCTAGGGAACATAATTTAGTTGCTAAATCATTAGCTAATTACATCCTAGATTGGCATATTGTCCACTCATGACATTAAAATTGAACATGGTTCGTTGTAAGTAAAAAATTAAAGACACATAAAACTCATGTAAAATACATTCACCATTTGAGACATATAAACAACAGGTAAAATTCTGTATATATATATATATATATATATATATATATATATATGAACATGTTTACAAAAATTAGGTTACGAGACCTTATCTGAAGCACATAGGCTTTTAGGTAAAAATAACCATAGAAGATCCTGAATCTATCAGCTTTCAATAGATACATCATGCATACATTGTATAGTGATGCTCGTGGTAGTACATCACTGCCCAGGATACTCTACGTAGCAATATACTAAACCAACCCAGTACTCCCGATGTAGGTCTCTGATACCTCAGAGGGAGGTCATCAATGGAAGCGTCAGGGATGTCTAGGGTCAACCTCTCCAGGTTTTCCTCTACCTCCCCGATCACATCATCACCCTGCAGTATGAAGTGGACCCCAGCTCACCTATACAATGGAGAAGCTCCCCCAGGTCACGCTACTCTGATGTCTGCATGAAAATATCCAAGTCTCGTTACTTAACATAAAAATATAAAACATCAAAAACATAAAAACAGTATGTCCATTTTAGGGTTTTTGCCTCTTACCGATGTCACCGCACTGTCCACTAGGTGGGAGCGGTAGGTCAGGGTCTTCACTAAATTCCGTACCCACATATGCATAATCCTCCAGCATGAGGATCTGATCTCTTAACCATCGGAAGAACGGATCACCGAACTTCACCTTCCCCCTACTCGCTCCAGTATGAGCCATAATCTGGACCCACCTCAGCATGCGAGGGTCCTGTGCTCTCAGCTCTGTAAAGACCACCCAAGGTCTCATCTGTGGAACCTGCTCAAAGAAGAAGTAGGCTAGAATGGAGCCAAAACCAAACTGCTTCAGTTCCCCCTGCTAACACTTAGTCAGCTGATCCTTGAATATCCGAAACATGGCTTTTGCCCAATTGAATACTATAGGCGCCATGGCCTCTATGGCATAGAGCATATGTGCTCTAGAATCCTGGTGCACTACTTGGCTTCCTGCCACTCTTTGCATAGTAAATAATACAGTTCGTAAAGGTCCATCTGTCACTGCTTTTATGGGGATTTTCTTCCCCAATGTCCTTGTCCTTGGGATACAATGACGGTCTATCAACTCTTGTATGGTAATATCCCCTCCTTGGGAACTTGTTAGTGAGATGGGGGCACCCTGTCTCGAAAGTCCAGTCAAGAAGTAGATGTCCTCTACCTCCACTATCAGAATGTGAGCACCAACCTCAAAGTGTTGCTGCTTCGAATTCCACATCTAGAGTATGTGCTCTAGAAATCACTCCTGTGATACCATACTAGGAGTCTGGAAGAATTTTAGGAGTCCATAGTCTCGTAATGCAGCTATGCAACCTGCATTCCTTTCGACAAAAGCATCATCATTATCATGTTGTCTTTCCTTCCATATCACCATTTTTTTATCAGCAAGAGCCTACCAAAAACAATCATAAGACCCATTAGAATCATTCTTAATCATTCAAATCAAAAGAAATGATCTAGTTTTGCTTGTGTTAATAGTTTTACATCTTCACGGCTAGCACTGCCTGTGCACCATTGAAGACAAGCAGTGGCACCGCTTGTGCACTTTGTTTTCGGCACGATTCTAGCGAGGTACCACGTATCCTGCAAGGGATAAGCGCGGTGCCCACTCCCATGATTTTAGGGATTTCCATACAAGCCCAAAAGACCATTCAAAATCAAAATTTAGACTATGAAAGGGAAGAGTAGGGTTTGAACTGTTACCAGGAGCTGACGGTGCTCGAATCCGACGGTAAAAGCTCTTGATATCAGCAGTTGAAGATCTGGCTAAGAAAGTGCTCCAAATGCTCTCCAATATGGGTAAATAGTAAAATGTTTTGATTTTTCACTATTTACATGACTTCTATACACATTTTTGGATTTTACATGCTATAGTTTTGGTTTAAAATCACTTATTTCTCAAAATCTGTCAGTCATAATCCCTTAATGTCAGTTATAAGTTCATTTAACACTTGTTTTTGAGTCATTGCAGGATAGAAGAACCATAGCAGCAAAGTTTTGGGAGTTCGTTTTTGACTTTTTCGTACTACCATAAACCGAAAAAGTCGATGAGCATTTTTTATGACTCTTTGGTCACGCTCTTGAAACCTAGTATCAAAGGTCCAAGTCCATTTCTGATTCTTTCCATGCTTGTAAAAACTAACATTGTGTAAAGAGACTTAATGGAGTCTTATTTAAAACTCTTTTCGGGCTCCTTAAATACGAAAAGATGGTCGAGCGATCTTGTCTTATTCACGCTCGTTAAATTATTTGAAGAGTAGTCTTTCCGATGGTAGGTTATCTCTTTTTCAATTTGAATAGACTATTTACGAAAAATGAACACTTCAGCCAATCATGACTAGAATAGTTCTCTAAGGTATGATTTTACAATTTTTTGGGCCTTAGGGACTAAATCATACGAAAAAGGACCCTTTGGAGTCTTCTTCCGTAGTCGTTATAACTCTGTAAACATGAACTATACCGAGTTTTATTTCATTGGACTCATTAAATTAAACATTGAGAGAACCATTGTGGGAACGAACCCCTCCTCTCTCAGGTTTGTAAAACATATGAGTTTGGACTTGTCTTCGGACGAGCTATACTGAGTGTTTGTTACCCTCTTTGAACTCGTAAAATAGAAAAGAGGCACTCATCAATCATGATGGGGGAAATGGGAAGGGAATCATTTTTCAAATAAATGGCAGTAGTTTGTCGTTACCTTTGAACATGGCACTTGTCTGCATATCATTTTAGTCAATTGGGTATTCAGCTGATCTCCATGACGATCGACTTTCATGAGTCATGCCATTCCTTTGAGTCTTTCAAAAGAATGCATTGTCCACTGTCGCACTGTGTGTTTGTCCCGTCAGTCATGCTACCAAGTCTTGTGTCTTGCCGCCCAATGTTCAAAGGGAAGTTGAAGAAGTTTTCCTCTGCAGTTAAAACAGTCTTTGTGTTAGTACTTTTGAGTCAGTCTTGTGGTAACTACTTTCACATCATTCCAGAACTATGTTCCGAGTTTTGTGTCATCGATGTGGGACTCATCATGGCCCTCCTTCGATGAGACTATTCCCATCGACATCAGCTCATTATTCGGGAAATAGTCTTAGAAACAAAAATTTAGTACCTTGAGATATGCATTCCTTAATGACAGATTCTCTCGCTCTCGACATAGGTTCACATCATTGATCTTTGATCGATAGAATCGACTGGGTGTTCGACATTAGGACATCTATTCGCACTCAGTAGATTGTACTAGGGTACCTTGGGAATCATTGACATTAATGGTGATCTCCCTCGCACTTGTTAACGGTTCACATCATTGGCTGGTAATCAAGTGGTTTCTACCATGTTCAACTTTAGGTCATTGTAATCACATGGATAGAATCGTACTTTGTGAAAGACGAGATGAAGACCCTGGGTATTTGTTTAGTGCTCATTGCTTTCCCTAGGTTGCGATGGAGTTTTATATATCTAGAATGGATCCACATTTGTATGGTCATGGCTATGCTCAAATTTGCGTCTGTATGACATAGATCTACGTTGTATGTCTGGTAGCTATGTCCAAGTTTGAGACCTCTATCACATGGATCTATGTTGTATTCTAGTAGCCATGCTTGTTTATTCCAACTCATGGATTTGCCTTGTATTGGTATGCAGCCATGAGTTGGTTACTTGTGTCTATGAGTCAAAAATATTGATGTACTACATATTCCTACAGGATGACATTATCCGATCGAGCTAGCATTCTCATCTCTAAGTGACAACTTGTTCTCTCAAAGCTTTCGCTTATCGTATCCCTCTAAGTCTCATGATTTTGGGGGGCATTCTGTTATACCCAAATACTATCACCATCATGTGATAAGACCCTTAACTTCCATGTTTTCCCCTAATCCTAGCACTTGGAGTGGAAACCTATTCTATTTATCAATCTTACATGAAAAAACTCAGCACTGTGCTTTCCTTGTGTCCCATGAGCGATACCTTGCTTGCACTGCCTGTATCATGTTTTCCATAAGTGGTGCCACCGCCTGTGCCTTTGTTCCATAAGTGTTTCTTATCTAAACTGCTTTGTCATAAGAGAATAAAAGTGGTACCCTGGGTAAAATGAGAAAAAGAGAAGTTTCTTGAGGCTTCTAGATCATGAGCCTCGTGTCCTCCCTTATCCCTATCATTGCGGGTCAGTTGAGCTCAAGATCCCTCACCATAGGATCTTGGAGCCACCTCATCCACAAATCTCTCAACTATCCCTATCCATTGAGCCTTATAAATACAAGCTCATGTCCAAAGTTGAGGGAGATAACTATAGAGGTATTGCTATGTTGTTGGATTGACTACCTAGTCCAAATCATTGTAGAGCATAGAGAGCAAAGTTGGAGCTTATGGGAATGAGATGTTGGTTTCATGGAGATTTCTATCAACACTAAGGAAATGGTTGTAAGCTTCTCCATACATCTTTAATGCAAAGCTGATTTCTGTCCCACATTACTATTGTTTTGATTTCACATGTACATGTTGTTATATTCCTTAGTCACTAACATGGATAAGTAGATGATGTTCTGGTAGCTTTGATGTGTTTGCATGTTTGATCTATTTGCAGGTACACAAGTTGACTATCGAAGCAACATTCTAGGTGTCTATGAAATCCAGGGAGGGTCTTCATCCTTTGTCGTTCACTCATTTGTTCTGGATCTAAACCATTCATACCAGAGGAACAGATTCTGTCCACAGAAAATGAAATATTCTTGGTTACACAATCTCTGATGGATACTGGATAGCTGCAACTGGATGAATAAGATAAAGAGAAAATGGTGAACCTAGATGTTTTTCCCTAGATGAGACTAGGGTAGATATCTCACTGCCGAAACCCCCTTAGCTGAAGACACCATCTTCAACCCCAACTACTATGGCCGCACACTATGCTACTACTCAAAAAGCTCCAAATCAATAATAATCAAAAGTATATCTTTAGGATCCCTCATCCTTCTTAAATATATCCTTATGCGCTTTTAGGGTTCGCATGTCACTTTTAGGGTTTGTGCTTTTACTTTTGCATGCATGCGATTCTAATTTGATGTTGAATTTTTAAGCCTAAAGAGAAAATGCTTCTTTTAGCCTATTACTAACTTTAGTACTGAATATGTGTCCTGAGTTATTCTAAGTAGCAAATTTCCTCAGTCAATCCCCTTCTATGCAGTATCCGCTTGAACCTATGGGGATTAAGTAGGTTAGCGGGTGTTTTGTTGCCTAATTGGACGAGGACATTATAGTACTCCCCGCTTGAGATTGCTTGTCCTCAAGCAACTGCAAAATGGGATGCTGCAATACCTATTCTCCTTCCCATGTGGCATCTTCTAGAGGTAATTCTTTCCATTGGAACAAGTATTATCTAATCACTCTGTTCCAAATTTTTCTCTCTCGATTCTGTATGATTCGTTATAGAATTAGTACCAATAGTCCCTCATCATCTAAGGGAGGTAACTCTGTTGATGGAGCAATGTGTTGTCCAATGATTGTTTTTAGGATGGATACATGGAATACATTATGAAGTTTGTTCTTCGGTGGAATTTCTAGTTCATACGCCACCTCCCCCACCTTTCTGATAACTCTGTATGGTCTGTAGAAGTGAGGTTTCCACTTTTTTTCAACTTTCTTCTTAAGTGAAGATTGTTTGTAGGGTTGGAGCCATAAGTATACTACATCTCCTACTTCAAATCTATGCTCAATCTTGTGCCTGTCTGCATACAGCTTCTG
>LPNX010594154.1:2693-14297 GCA_001517045.1 Pseudotsuga menziesii | reverse complement strand
CTGATTTTGGGTTGTCTGTAAGTTCTCTTTTAGGATTTTAAGGATGTCTTGACTGTCCTGTATCCAATCCTTGGCCTTAGGAGCCCTGCTGTCTCTAAATGATACATCTGCAAAGTACCAATAGAATTAGTATGATTCGTTATAGAATTAGTACCAATAGTCCCTCATCATCTAAGGGAGGTAACTCTGTTGATGGAGCAATGTGTTTTCCAATGATTGTTTTTAGGATGGATACATGGAATACATTGTGAAGTTTGTTCTTCGGTGGAATTTCTAGTTCATACGCCACCTCCCCCACCTTTCTGATAACTCTGTATGGTCTGTAGAAGTGAGGTTTCCACTTTTTTTCAACTTTCTTCTTAAGTGAAGATTGTTTGTAGGGTTGGAGCCATAAGTAAACTACATCTCCTACTTCAAATCTATGCTCAATCTTGTGCCTGTCTGCATACAACTTCTGCTGATTTTGGGTTGTCTGTAAGTTCTCTTTTAGGATTTTAAGGATGTCTTGACTGTCCTGTATCCAATCCTTGGCCTTAGGAGCCCCGCTGTCTCTAAATGATACATCTGCAAAGTACCAATAGAATTAGTATGATTCGTTATAGAATTAGTACCAATAGTCCCTCATCATCTAAGGGAGGTAACTCTGTTGATGGAGCAATGTGTTGTCCAATGATTGTTTTTAGGATGGATACATGGAATACATTGTGAAGTTTGTTCTTCGATGGAATTTCTAGTTCATACGCCACCTCCCCCACCTTTCTGATAACTCTGTATGGTCTGTAGAAGTGAGGTTTCCACTTTTTTTCAAATTTCTTCTTAAGTGAAGATTGTTTGTAGGGTTGGAGCCATAAGTATACTACATCTCCTACTTCAAATCTATGCTCAATCTTGTGCATGTCTGCATACAGCTTCTGCTGATTTTGGGTTGTCTGTAAGTTCTCTTTTAGGATTTTAAGGATGTCTTGACTGTCCTGTATCCAATCCTTGGCCTTAGGATCCCTGCTGTCTCTAAATGATACATCTGCAAAGTCCAAGGAATCATAGCCATATAATTCCTTAAAAGGTGTCATCCTAATAGAAATGTGGTAGGTAGTGTTGTAGTAGCATTCTCCTAAGTGTATCCATTTAATCTAGGTTCATTGCTGCCCTGCTACATGGTTCCTCAGATACCCTTCAATCCACTTGTTGACAATCTCAGTCTGTCCATCACTTCGAGGACAATAACTCATGTTGGTAGCAAGCTCAGTTCCCACTAACCTGAATAGATCCTTCTAGAAGGAACCGGTGAATCTACTGTCCCATTCACTAACAATGGTCTTGGGTAACCCATGTAACCTGAAGACCTATCTAAAAAATAACTTGGCTACCTGGGATGCATAGTAATCGAATGATATAGAAAATAAATGGGTGAATTTGGTCAGTTGATCAACCACAACATATAAGCAATCTCACCCTTAGACCTTGGGAAATCCTGTAATGAAGTCCATAGAGATACTTTCCCACTTCTATTCCGGAATTGGTTGTGGCTGAAGCAACCCTGCTAGATGGATGTGCTCATTCTTATTCTGTTGACAAATGATACATTCCCATACATGCTGCATAACCTCCCCCTTGAGGACTTTCCATGAGAACCTCTCTCGGATATTCCTGTAGGTCTTCAAGTAACCCTGATGTCCTGATAGAGGAGAGTCATGTGCTGCCTGTAAGATTTTATTTCTTAAAGTTGATTCTGGGATGAGGTATATCATGATCTTGTAATGGATGATGTCATCGATAATTATGTACCTATCATCCTGAACTTGCCCATCCAATAATTCGCAAGCGAATTTATTTTTGGAGTATTCTACTAAGAGAAGAGCCCTCCAATTTATAGATATGCTCATGAGAGATAATGAAGCAGGTAATCTGGATAATGCATTAGCTACTATATTGTTCTTACCCTTCCATTAGAGGAATTTTGGGGTCTAAAATGGGCCTCCTAAGGAAAATAATAAAATAATAGTTAAAATAATAAAATAATGGCTAAAATAATAAAAAATATTAATTAATTTTGGAGGAAGAAAGAAAAAAACTACTTTTTGTGTTCGTATTTTTGACATATCTCCCTTTTTTTTTACTCAAATTTCGATCGGGAGAGCTCGTTGGATGCGGAATTTGATTCTGCATCCAACGAGTACCCACACTGCATACTTTTAATGGACCCCACTACCCCAAAAACAAGAAATACTCAAATTTCAATCGGGAGAGCTCGTTGGATGCGGAATTTGATTCTTCATCCAACGAGTACCCACACTGCATACTTTTTTCAGGTATTTCTTGTTTTTGGGGTAGCGGGGTCCGTCAAAAGTATGCAGTGTGGGTATTCATTGGATGCATAATCAAATTCCACATCCAACGAGCTCTCCCGATTGAAATTTGAGTAAAAACACAATGAGATATGTCGAAAATACGAACAAAAAAAGTAGTTTTTTTTAATGAGAAATATGCCAATTCAACCATTATGGTTGACTTATTTTATTGAAATTCTATTGGTTCTTGAATTCCAACTCACAAAAACTTATTTTGGCATGTTTTCTTACAAGGCCCATTTTAGACCCCAAATTTCCTCTAATGCACATACTCTATCTAGAAATCTTAGGCTCGTACATTGCTGACCCATTTCTGTTGGCGCTCATTCAGCTCCTTCTGCTCCAAGAAGTACTTGAGGCTGTTATGATCTATCTTTATTTTGAACTTGTTTCCCACCAGGTACTGTTTGAATTTTGTGAGAGCATGTAAGATGGCTAACATCTCCTTGTTGTATATGGAGTAGTGGCACTCATATTTCTTCAGTTTCCTTCTCTCAAATGCAATAGGGTGATGGTTCTTCATCAATACTGCTCCTAGACCTTCCCCTGAGGAATCAAATTCCACTACAAATGGTTGTGAGAATTTTGGTAATGCTAAGATTGGGAAAGAACTCATGATAACTTTCATCTCCTCAAAATTTTTCTATGCTAATTCTATCCAGGTGAAGGCTCCCTTATTTGTGAGATCTATCAGGGGTGTGGAGAATTGGGAGAACCCCTTAACATATCTCCGGTAATATGTGCAAAGGCCTAAGAAACCTCTCACTTTTGAGACTCTTTTTGGCGTGGGCCAATCCCTGGTAGCTCAGATTTTCTCCATATCAACTTGTACCCTTTCTCCACTGATTATGTGCCCTAGATACAACATTTCCTTCATGCCAAATTCACATTTGGACATCTTTGTGTAAAGTGAGTGTTCTTCTAGAATGCTCAATACTTCCTCCAGATGTTTTAGATGTTCCTCCCATGTTTTGTTATAAATCAAGATGTCATCAAAGAATACTAGAAAAACTTAGGTAAATGATCTCTGAAAGTATGATTCATGCATGACTAAAAAGTTGTTGGAGCATTGGTAAGTCCAAAAGGCATGACTAGTAATTCATAGTGACCATAGTAACAATGAAAAGCTGTTTTAGAAATGTCTTGATCCCTTACTCAGATTTGATGGTACCCCGAGTGAGGATCAATCTTTGAAAAGTAGTTGGAGCCCCACAACTCGTCCATGAGTTCATCAATATTAGGGATGGGATACCTATTTTTGATGGTTTTCTTATTGAGTGCACTGTAATTGATGCACATTCATAGTGTGCCATCCTTTTTCTTCACTAAGACCATTAATGATGCAAAGGGGCTAGAGCTAGGATGAATGTATCCAAGCTCCAATAGTTCCTTGATCATCTTCTTGATCTCATCCTTATATATTTTGGGATGCCGATAAGGGGTGGTGATGACTTCCTGTGTCCCCTCCTCTAGATCAATGATGTGCTCAAATCCCCTGTCTAGCGGTCTACCTGCTAGAAGGTCCCGAAATACCTTTCCATTTTTCTGTAATACAGCCTGAATGTCATCTGGGTGTTGTGTATTGTTCTCTGGAGGTTTCCTAAAGGCGACCAAACATTTTGCAACCCATTCTATGTCATCCTGTTTGAGTACTTCCTCCATTCTCTATGAAGAGACCCATTTTGGGGGATAAGTGTTCATGCCCCTCAAAACTACCCGTTTTCCATCTGGCCCATGGAATTCCACTTCCATTGCTCGGTAGTCTGTAGTATATTTCCCAATGGAAAAAATCCATTGAAATCCTAATACTACATGTGTATCTGCCACATTCACTACATAAAATGAATCTATCATCTAGTAGTTTCCTAATGTGACATTCAGTTTTGGAATCCAATAGTTGCACTCCATGCTAGAGTTTCCGACTACTCCTACAGTAAATCCCTCAAACTTCTATATCGGAATACATCTCTTGGCTACCCAAGATGCATTAATGAAATTATGGGTTTCTCCTCCATCAATCAATACTCCCACTCTGTGACCCTGTACTACTCCTCTGACCCTGAGGGTATGGAATCTAGGTACTCCAGATAACGTAGCAATAACTCTGTCTTGTGTATCACCCTTGAGTGACTCTTCCTTTGCTTCCTGTAATTATACCATTGTCTCCTGCTCATATTCCTCCACGTCATTGTCTGAATATACCTCGATGTAGTGAGCCTTTGCCTTTCCTACACACCTGTGTCTTGAAATTTAATATTTAATATTTTAAGTAGGGTTACCTGATTTACGCTGGTCAGGACTGAAATCAAGAGGACACGCGCTAGCCTGGACCGCCTATCCAGGGATGCATGATCCCTCCACCTCAATATTTCATCCACTATCAGTTCAGAGTTATGGAAAAGAGCAGATGCCAATATAGCCCTCAAAGTCAGCAATCAAAAGCAATTGACATGTGACAGACAACAGAGAAAAATCGCTGGCATGGAGAATGATATCGTTGGCACAAGGGAGAAGAAGATCGTATTAATTCTTGCACATGATCTAGGAACTAAGAATCAATATCATGAAAGAATAATCAACAAATACTCATGAAATGGTGTTAATCGGGACCAGAATTGGTTTTCTCTCTGTATATTCAATAAACAATGAATGGTTAAAATAACAATGTCAAGTAATAGCTTGAATCAATGAATAATTTGAATACCTAAGGAGGCAATTCGAAATCAATGAGTGAGTCTGTCTTAACTGACTCTTAGCCATTCAATCACACTTAGTTAACCACTTGACCAAAACCCTAATTGACTCACCAAACCCTAACTGAAGTCGAAGTGCAATAAATGACTCAATCTCAACTGAAGGAGATCAAACACATGTCATAGCAAGCCAACCATCAAGTGCTAGTGCTCCATGACTTCAATGAACCTCGATGAGGTTAACTGAAGCTGAACTGACCATCAGAAGTTGGTGGAGGTGCCTTGTTGACTCCAAAACATTAAATAATAATAAATAATCATTAAATAATATATTTAATGACTGGAGGCACCTTAACTAACTGGTTGAACTGATTGTAACCACCAGTTAGCAATTAGGTGCATTAATGTCACTCAGATCACCCGTAGAGTGCTCTAGTTAGCCTCCTTGAATGTAGGAGAAGGCTAATTTAGCCTCCTTGACTGTAGGTAGGTGTGGGTGTGATTGGATGATGGCAATGAATGCTCCACTGATGTTAATTAAACTTAGGATAGTGGTTTAACTAGGCCAATTTGACCAAAAGAGTGTGTATGATGGTAAATGTCTCCAACACCCCCCTTTAAGCTATACTCAGGAAGAGTTAGAAAACATAGATGCATAAAAATGCTAGGGCCCTGGAAACAAAGGCCATAGGTCACCCTGTACAATAAAGTAACTGCTTAATATAACCAAGGAAATGGGGAAAACCTCATGGGAAAAATACCCCCCTCAAACGAAGCAGTAAATCAAGAATTGGTTCTTCTATGCAGCAACATCCTAAGACTGTGCATTTGAACCTATGAATCCAAACTAAATGAATATGTCTGGAGGAATCTTCAACTTTGGAAGAATAACAATGCACTCAACTGAATCAAAAATATAAACAGCTGCACGGTGAAAACTGGACCCATGTAGAGCAACTGAAATCATCTGAAGAGAGAGCAAAGGTTCTTGAGGATTCGAACCATGTGTGGAACACTCAAGAAACTGATATGTTTCATCCTTGAACAGCAAACCATGAGTGGTAAAATCAGCCCCAATTTTTAGGAGCAAGTGTCCAAGCGGATGCAGAATGTCTTCCTCTTTACTAGTTCTGTGAGGAGATGAGCTTGTGACCAAAGGTAGAGAAGCCCTGGGACTCTGGAGAGTGAATGCTTGAGCTCCACAATCTGATATAGATTCATAAATATCTAATGATTCACAAAATAAAATATTAGCAACCTCATAAGAGGAAACTAACACCAAATCCCCATCAGCAAAATTGAAGAAGAACTGCGGTACTTGATTTTTCACACCGAAATTAGTGAGAGTAGCTACAAGCATGACTGAAAGCTTTTGGATTTTAAAATATGAAAAAAATAATATCAAATCATAATGTAAATCATATCTAAATAATTTCATAGCACATCCAAAACTATGAAATCAAATCAAATCCCCAGCAACAGTTTTGTAGGAGACTTGCGGTACTTGTTTCTTCACACCGTTGATGAGAACAGCTACAAGCAGTACTGAAGGTTTATGAACCTGAAATTTTGAACCAATAAATATCAGATCAGATCCAAATAAGATCATATCAGATCCAATAAGGTTCATATCAGATCCAAAATTATGGTCAACCAAGACGGTGGATGCACAGTTGTCTTTTTCTTCAAAATTTTGAATTTTGGTGCATGCAATCCTGCAGGATTTTGCTGGAAGATCTAGATCATGGGGAGCGAATTGATCACTCTTGTAATCTGATATTTTTTCCAAAATATCCAAGGTATTACATATTTGCACACCATCAGCAACATTAGAGGGAGAAAAATCAAATTTCTCTTCACTTTCGGAAGCAATTACTGGTAAATTTTGCACATAATTCAAAGGAAAATCACCGGTGAATGTTTGCATGGAAGTGCAATAGTGTTTTTATTCAATATTAGAGATTCGAATGTCTTCTTCTGTTTCAGCAATATGAGAAGATGAGATATCAGAGATCTCATGAACTTCCGGAGCATCAGGAGAAGGAGTCACTGCATGGAGACTTTCTTCAATTCGAATTGACTGTGTAGAAGATTATGCTTCATCTTCATCTTGAAAAACTTCATCGGAGAGAGTAGAGGCTGAGAATTTTGAGTAAAGAACTCTTGTGGTGCTGGATGTGATATCCAAAGTACTATTATGATCCTCATTGTGCTTGCCAAAGGTTCTGTCAAATATTGGCCAGAAATTCTTTGGGTATTCAGCATAATCAATAAGGTAGTACAAGCTAGGAGAAAGGGCCAGACATATTGCTCAAAAATATCTATCACCTTCATTTAGCCAGTCATTCTCATTCTCATAAGACTCTTTTCCAAGTCCAATAGACACCTCATAGAGACCTTGTCTCTTCAGAGATGCAATCATCTTCAACTTCCATTCCGAATAGCTTGTGAATGGGGTGAGAAGAGGGATTGATGAGTCCATTCGAAGTTCTACCTGATAAAACCTGCAAATCAAAACAAAAGGGGCACCGTAAGGTCAGAAAACCTGCACATTTTAGGCTTTCATCACACCTAGCATAGTCAATCAAGCAAGCTTGATCAACAAGTTCTTTACTTGGGATATTGAGTGGTAAGCCTTGGCTTCTGGTGTAGTGCAGAATTTTTGAGCTATTGCTCAAATTTCATAGAGAAATCTGTCAAAAAGCTTGTTTTTGAGAGATAGATCTTTTTTCTACCGTATGCTATGATACCATATTAATTCTTGCACATGATCTAGGAACTAAGAATCAATATCATGAAAGAATAATCAACAAATACTCATGAAATGGTGTTAATCGGGACCAGAATTGGTTTCCTCTCTGTATATTCAATAAACAATGAATGGTTACAATAACAATGTCAAGAAATAGCTTGAATCAATGAAGAATTTGAATACCTAAGGAGGAAATTCAAAATCAATGAGTGAGTCTGGCTTAACTGACTCTTAGCCATTCAATCACACTCAGTTAACCACTTGACCAAAACCCTAATTGACTCACCAAACCCTAACTGAATTCAGAGTGCAATAAATGACTCAATCTCAACTGAAGGAGATCAAACACATGTTATAGCAAGCCAACCATCAAGTGCTAGTGCTCGATGACTTCAATGAACCCCGATGAGGTTAACTGAAGCTGAACTGACCATCAGAAGTTGGTGGAGGCACCTTGTTGACTCCAGATCATTAAATAATAATAAATAATCATTAAATAATATATTTAATGATTGGAGGCACCTTAACTCACTGGTTGAAATGATTGTAACCACCAGTTAGCAATTAGGTGCATTAATGTCACTCAGATCACCCCCGGAGTGCTCCAGTTAGCCTCCTTGACTGTAGGAGAAGGCTAAGTTAGCCTCCTTAATTGTAGTAGGCGTGGGTGTGATTGGATGATGGCAATTAATGCTCCACTGATGTCAATTAAACTTAGGATAGTGGTTTAAATAGGCCAATTTGACCAAAAGAGTGTGTATGATGGTAAATGTCTCCAACAGATCGCTGGCATTAGGGAGAAGAGGCTTGGTCCCAGCGTGGAGCTTGAAAAGCGACATGCTAGTGATCATGACAAGAAGGTAGTTAACCTCTAGAGCCATGCATTGACTGACATTGAGAGCAATATTCTAAAGAAAGGCCTGAACTTCGCCTTAGTGCCCAAATCCATCCCCACCGAGACCATCATATGTAATATAGAGGACTGCATTCAGAATTTGAGTCCTTTGGATAAGGAAACCATTAGACAAGATTGTGCTCTTCTCCTAAGGAGAGCCAAACTACCCAAGAACAACATCACTAAAGAATAACAATTAGCCTTAAAAAATATCAAGTCTAACAATGACATAGTTATATTAAAAACAGACAAAGGAGGTGCGACGATCATCTTAGACAAAGCAGCTTACAACACAAAGATGTTAGATCATCTTACTACTAGCGAGAGCTATAAAAAACTTAACAAAAACCCTATTTCTAAAATAATAAGAGAGGTAAAAAGAACTATTAAAAACTCAATCCTTGATGAAATAATTAAGAAACGTCTTACCCCTAACCATGAGATTAGACCCAGAATATATGGCCTCCCAAAAATTCACAAAGAAGGAGTACCCCTCCGGCCCATCGTTAATACTATAGAATCCCCCACTTATGAGATGGAAAAACACGTAGCCAAAATGCTAGGCCCCCTGGTAGGTAACACAGACTCATTCATTAAAGACTCAAGTGAATTTGTGGAGTTGATAAAAAAGAAGAAGATAGAACCCAATGACATAATCTTGACTTTTGATGTGGTTTCATTATTCACTAAGATACCTTTAAATGAGGCCATTCAAGTCATCAAAGAGGTAACAGACCCGGACACAACGAGGTTAGCAGAATTTTGTCTCAGATCCACTTTCTTTAGTTTTCAAGGATAATTCTATGAGAAAACCACTGGGGTAGCCATGTGATCCCCCCTCTCACCCATAGTGGCAAACCTCTACATGGAAAAATTCGAGAAAGAGGCTCTAAACTCCTACCCACTAAAGCCTTCACTTTCGAAGAGATATGTGGATGATACAAATGTGATTTGGCCGCATGGGGAAAACGAGCTCATAATGTTTTTTGAACACCTTAATAATCATTCAACAGATACCAAGTTCATAATGGAACTGGAGGAGAATGGGAGCTTCCCATTTCTTGATGTCTTGATAACTAGGAAAGAAGATGGGACCTTAGGACATAGGGTTTTTAGGAAGAAAACAAATATAGAAAGCTACCTCCACACAGATTCCCACCTCCACCCCTCCCAGAAAATAGGATTCATCAACACTTTGGCAATTAGGGCTTCTAGAATTTCAGATACCGACCATCTCCAAGAAGAAAAAGACCACCTCAAAGAGGTATTTTTGAACATAGGGTACGAGCCTAGGACAATTAAGAAGGCCTTAGATAAGGCCAATAATGGACATTCATATAACCATGCAACACCTAAATATTTGACTGATGACCACAATACCCATACTTGTGGCACAAGAGCCTACTTACCTTACATCCAAGGGGTCACTAACAAGATATCCAGATTCCTTAAAAAGAGTAATATTATGACTTCATTCAAACCCTTAGAAACTATTAAACAAAAAATGAAATCTGTAAAAGACCCGATCGACCCAAAACAACTTAAGGGAGTCTACAACATCTCGTGTTTGTGCAATATTGGCTATATAGGTGAGACTGGACAATTGTTCCACACCAGACTTAAAGAACATGAAGTCGACATGAGGATTGAACGAGTCCATAGCTTGGCCCTAGCAAAACATTGCGCCAAAACTAAACATCAAATTTGCCTTGAAAACACCAAAATCCTAGCCAAAGAAAACCACTATTTTAAAAGAAAATTTAGGGAAGCCCTGGAAATCATCAAACATCCAGACAATCTAAATAGAGATGGAGGCCTCGAAGTTAGGACAAACTGGCTTCCCTCTATCCTCAAAACCAAATTAAGTAGATAATCCTTCTTTCCTTAAGTCAGGCAACCCTACTTAAAATATAAAATATTAAATTTCAAGTTTAAATTGTGAATTCCAACTTTTGAAACTTTCAAACCCTACTTAACAATTAAAAATTCATAACTAATAAAAATTAATTTTTTAAAAAACTTTAAAAAAAAATCATAACTAAAATCAATTAAAATTATAAGTTTATAATTGTAGTAAAAGTTAGAATTATATAATTTTATTAACATATATTTGTTACAGAGAGAAATTCCTATGGCTTGGGGTACCACAACAGATAGCTAGACTCCAGAAATCAATCTTTCCCAATATGCAATAGAAATAAACAATCTAACACTAAAGGATCGAACCTCGTACCTTATTTCGGACGGTTGAAGTAGATCCCCGTTGAGCTTTCCAATCTTCAGCTTGAATTGTTATAGCACGTCCTCAACAACAAGTAAACAATACAAGCATACTATATTTCATGGTGTTAGATCTATTCTAGCATATATCATCAATAATGTAAAAGAATTTGACATATTCCAATGGAAACAATATTCATTCAAATACACATTACTGGACAGGAAAAGATATTTCTATTAATATGAATCAGAGATTACAAGTGACAACCTCTGACGGCACGTCTGCGAATCGAAGAAACTGAATCCCCCACTTGGGCTTCCACCACCTCAATCCTCCATCACTTCGATAGCAAGCTTACTAGTGAAAGGCAAGCTTGGGAAGAACACAACAGTGCTCCAAGGGACAAAGGGATGCAGACTCAAGCATAAATCCTGGCAACAATGGACTATAGTTTTGTTACTCTCAAAGTTCTCTTATGCTTTCAATGTACCAATGGGTTCCTTATATAGTTCTTCAAAGGGATACTGAAGGGTCGAATCCGTGCGATCTCAAGGCATATGGAAGGCCAGGAGTCATATGAATCGGATCTAAGTCAAGGAACAGTCCAAAAGGATTTGGATTTATGTACACATCCCGATGTACGCGACTATAGGGGAAATATCCACGTATGTATGCGGATATCGAGGGAAAAGCCA
>LPNX010594129.1:452538-517492 GCA_001517045.1 Pseudotsuga menziesii | reverse complement strand
GCTATCTTGGAAGGGATTTTTAAAATTGACCCTTCCTTGGCCTTCCCTATTTGTGATGGTGCTCAAGGTAGAAGATCAACTCTACACCATTGGAAAACTTTACTCTATGTGTATTTTTGGGTTTTTTTCCCAAAACACAAACTTGATTTTAGTTTACCCCTTTGAAATATTTCATCCTCGAACAATAACCTATCGACGTATTATTGCACCTTTTTGGGGCAATTGCTAGTTTACCATCCAATGGAAGCGTCTGAGCCAATTTTAGTCCCGCCCTGAGAACGGAGCCTTCAGTTGGAGGAATTAGGGTTTAGGGAGTTGGAGGAATTAGGGCTTTTAAAGCTATTGGTAGCCCAGGATTCAGAGGAGGAAGAAGAGAAACGCAGTAAGCCGAGGCGGAGCTGATCGGTTTCACAGATCGAACACACTGCGATCTGAAGGGGTAACAATCCAGGCACAATGGGGTAAGCAGATGCCGTTTCTCGTATATTTGCATTCCTGGTTTTAATTGGATTAAATTTCTGTTTCCAATGATTTCGTAGGATGGGTAATGGGTTTTACAAGAAGTAAAGCATGGTGGTAATAATAATGATCATGTATGGTGTGGTATTGATTGATTGATTGATATACAAAATCAGGAAGACGCGTGGTATGGGAGCGGGTCGCAAGCTGAGGAATCACAGGAGGAAACAGCTTTGGGCAGATAAGTCCTACAAGAAGAGCCATCTCGGTAACGAGTGGAAGAAGCCCTTTGCTGGTTCTTCTCACGCCAAGGGCATTGTTCTTGAAAAAATGTGAGTTTCTCAAACACACGCCGAAACACATGCAGATAGTATTTCTCTATAACTGTTGTTTGTATGAAATGATGAGATCGTGATGAATGCTATTTTTCTGGGTTAAAAATCTTTTTTTGGGAGGTGGGTTTGTGGAAATGGGTTTGTGCAAGTGGGTGCTGTTAATGACCTGACTAGGTTAAAGTCCCCCAGTTAAATGGTTGGCCCCTTTGTAGCCAAGTGCAGGTTCTGGGTGACTTTGATGGAATATCAATCCCTTGTAACCTGTGAGAAGCGCCTTTTCTCTTTCTATTGTTCACATCGTAGAGTCACCCTTCCTCTCGTTGTGTATTTCACATCAAAGACCTACCCTTGTCCTCATTGTATATATTTCAAATCAAAAAGTTGCAGCACAGAAGCATTTCAATTAAAAAATAACCCACCGTTGGGCGGCAGCGCTCCTTTTAACCTAACAAAATTTAAGCATGATATCTGTTCCAAATAGCTTGGCAATCATGAGCTCGAGGGCGAATATTTTATGTTGAGCACTTTCGTTTTGTTAAATGCTATGCTATGCTATGTTGATAGTACGATCGCTTTGCTCCTGACCCCAACTGCTTATTCGCATCACCAGGGAGAATTTTGGTGAGTGCCCTAACAAGCCACTCACTGCTGAATCATAATCCTTTTGACAATTGCTCCTTTTGAATTTTTTTTACGAGATTTGATTAATATATTATTGGATTCTAGGAAAGGTTAATCCCGGGGTTTGTCTTGAAAACCCCATTGGAAGCGATCCCTCTTCATTAATTCTTCCACTAAATTGAAATGCAGCAGCTTATCTTAACCTGGAAAAGATGTCCATTGTCTGCTAAAGCTTTTTGTTGATTTCTATGCATTTTTTTTTTATGTTAATGCCTCTCGGTTTGTTGATCTTGTACCTCTTTTCTGTTGTCATTGGTCATTAATTTTTTATTATATTATGAGTAGTAGTAATATTTTATAGGGAATGCTGCATATATCTGTCGAAAGTTTAAGTGCCCCCCCTATGAGGAGCGTTTTTTCTGCAGTTTTAAACTTGGATCTGATCATTAATACACAATTTCAATTACCAGTTGCTTGTTTTATACCCCACTTAGTCTTGAACTCCTACTGACGGGCTGAATTTTTGCCCTCAGCCACTTGAGACTAACCTCTGGAGCATGGGCCTGTGACAAGCTCCACACTATTGTCTGTTAACAAACAGATAGGCTATTCTGTCTTTTTTAACGTTCAGGATCTGAATTAGCCTTAAACTATTAATATGTCAATCCATTCTCTTATAAGCTATTGTGTTAGGGATACCCGTCATTTCAATCCAGCTGAAATATTGGCATGTCTTTTGTTGCAATGGAATCCACAGTATAGTATCAATATTTGTTATGGAAAATTTTAATATAGCTCCAATACAGAAGTGTACCTGTCATAAACAAGATTATGTATCTTTTTGTTCTATGTATTTAAATGAATTTCAACTCTTTTTGTTTGTATTGACTGCTGTAGCATGGCATGTTTCTCATTTGAATTGAGTGCACTTAATTTGAAGCAAGTTTAGTATGATTTTTGTGTATAAATTATAGTTTTGGAGATGATTTTTTGTTTTGTTTTGTTGCAGAGGTATTGAGGCCAAGCAGCCGAACTCTGCTATTAGGAAGTGTGCAAGAGTTCAGCTTATCAAGAATGGGAAAAAAATTGCTGCTTTTGTTCCCAATGATGGTTGTTTGAACTACATTGAAGAAAATGTAAGTCATGATTTCTTTGCCCTGCCTGTTATTTTTATTAAAACTTTGTTGTTTAACTCGGTGAAAATAGTATATAGTTTTGTGTAGTCGTCAATCCCTATTGCTCTTGCATGTTGATGTTAATTGTTTGTCCTTACCTTTCATTTATTAGGACGAGGTCTTGATTGCTGGATTTGGGCGAAAGGGGCATGCCGTTGGAGATATTCCTGGAGTTAGGTTTAAAGTTGTTAAGGTGTCTGGTGTATCTTTGTTAGCTCTCTTCAAGGAGAAAAAGGAGAAGCCACGATCATGAGCTATGCACCTATCATTCAATGCAATGGTTTGGGGTGACTAGCATTTCAGAGAAGTAGAAAGTTTTGTGAGCAGGCAGTTACATTATTTGTAAATACTTCTGGATATTTTTGTTTTAATGAATTTTTGAATCAGGGTTTTTCATATTTAATCTTGTATTTAGTTTGTTAGCATGACATTGTTTACATTGGACTATGGTTTATGTGGTTATGGTAGAACTTATTAAACTCTAAGAAGTAGAAAGTTCTGTGAGCATGCAGATATATGATATTAATGAGTTCTGGATACATTTATATAATGAATTGTGAATCAGCATTTACAAAGTTTGGCATGACTGTTTTACTTAAGATCATGGTTTGATGTTGTAATTGTGAAACCTATTGAAATCTATTTATTGGTTCACTTTGGAACGTGTTTCACTGTTTGACTTCGAAAATAATATTCAACACCAATAAAATACATATATTTATTTGGTTGAAACTAAGATTAGTGTTTGGGAGTGTTAAACTACATATATTGTTATGGTGGCAGTTGAGCAGCATCTTGTGAACAAGTTCTGTATTGTTTCTACATGCTCATGCTTTCGATTTCAAATATAGTGGTTAGAGCAGGCCAAAATTTAAGTGAAATAAATTTTGCATTTTGGAGTGAATCAATTTTGATTTGATTGAACAGCCTATGTTACATTGGTACACAGTGAAGTTGCAGTGAAAATTCAAGTCTTTATTATATATTCTCTAATGTGCAAACGTGTTAGCCGTCTGCAGTAAGTCAAAAATATGTCTCTAGATAGGAAAGGGAGGGGGAAGTGCTCCCTTTTACTGTTCCAGTTCATGTTCCTGATGTGTAAATGTATATGCTTAAGATGAGCTGAAGAGAGTGTATATTATGGAATCTGGATTATGACTGCGGTTGAGGATTTTGAAACTTCTTACATAACCCTAGAGGTGACTATGTAGATTATAGTATCTTTGCAAGTTCTGACCATGCTAAATTAAAATTTGTCTTCTGAAATTGAGAGAGGAAAGATTCTGTCCTTTACATTGTCTTTGCTTGATGCTTATTTCTGTGATTGCCATGAGTTATGGGTTCTAATAGGATTTTGCGAAGATATTTGGTTGAAATCTAGTGATATAGCCACAAGAAATTCAACACTACAAGCTAATTGGCATCTTGTTAAAGTTTGTTGGTCCTGGTACTTTCTTGTTGTACTATGATTTGTGGTTTGTTGTTACAGTATTCATATAAATAAATTGATCATATTCCAGATATTAATGCACGTTCTGGTGTCAAGCCCGCTTTCCAAAATCTAATTGACATGCTGAATTTGAGAAAAATCCTAAAGAGGTCAGGCGATATTATTGGGTAATTAATTGGATGAGGTGAAGCAATATCTTCACATGCAATGTCTATTGTTGTATCTGGTTATATAAATATGCTACAATTATCAGGGTGTAATATATGATATTAGTATGAAGCAGGGTCTAGCCTTTGGTTCCAAAGATTTTCTTAAGTACTTTGTGGATCAGTGCTGATTGCTTACCACTACAAGACCATAGGAAGAGTCTAATGGTGCGACGAATTTGTCCGCTGGCAATCGTCGCTCCGACCCTACGGCCACCGGACAGGCCTTCCTCCCCGTTGCCGCATCCCGTTCTGTCATCCCTTCCATCATCGTTAGTTTTAACGCTCTCTCCCTCCCTCTCCCTGGACAATCCCGAATTCAAACCTCCATCCTGCTGGAGGAACTGCTCTGCCTCATCTCAGCGTTCTGATCCCTGTACAATGTAAACTGCCTTTGCTTAATGTGAACTGCATTTCACCTGGGTGTGAGAACCTGAAGCTGTAGAGACTGCAAGAAAAGCGGGTGAGGTGGTTGTAGTTGTTGGCTTTAGACCAAACCCAGGAAAGGGAGGGACAAGATCGAATAAATTTGACTCTGCCAGGCCAACAAGAGAAATTAGTGTATCAAGTTTCCCGTGCAGTCAAAATACCTGTGGTGCTTGTCATCCTCTCTGGCGGTCTGGTGGATGTGTCGTTTGCAGTAAATAATCCTCTCATTTCCAGCATTATTTGGTCAGGTTACCCCAGTGAAGCTGGTGGCCAGGCACTTGCAGAGACTTTTTTGTGTGAGTACAATCCAGGTATCTTTTCATTCCATCCATGTATTGCTGTTTCAAAGAATAACATTGGGATTTTATATGTCTACAATATTTCTTCCCCATCAGTCAAATGGCTAAGACATTATTCTCTGCTATGTTTTTCAGATTGTTAAGTGATACTTGTTACGGGAAATATTATCACACAAACAGAGAAGCAATTCCTCGACAGCAATAAAAACGTTTGGATTTCATTTGTATAAGCAAGACAACTTTTGAAAGGATCTTGACTCTGAATTCCTTAAATTTAGTAGACCTCATTTGGTGTATTTTTAATGAGTGTGGTTTGCTGATATGTGTTTAAGGGGATCTATGCTTTCAAAACAATGCAACAAGAACTCACAGAAGCCAGTGGAAATTAGGATTTTCTCAAAAATAGGGGCAAGAAATTATTGTTGGAACCTCATCTAACACCATGTGGTATTCCGATTTTTTAAATTGTAGGCTTTCTTCTTTACTGGGAGAAGTCCAAGTTTTCTTTACCGGTAATCATCTTCTAGGATCTCCTCATATGCCTAATGGTGAAATTGTATCTGTCATACCGCATGGAGGCTTAATGCTACTCCCATTTTTTGGAAAATACTTCAATGTGTTCGTTACCATATGGAAGAAAGCCACAAAATCATGTGCCATATGATGATCCCTTGCTGAGACACAAATGTGAGGAATGTCAATGTGATTTAATAAAAAACTTCCTTGATAATGTCAAATTTCTACTGTTTAATGTAGTTACCCTGGTGCCCTAGCAGTAGTGGTTAGTTTGATATTGAAAGAAAGCTCTCCCCTTTAAATGTGATGCCCCTCTCTATGTTTTCATGGACAAATGCTGTAAATTTCTTGCATTGGTCTTTGGTCAACTATAAAACAACTATGTTACTAACTGTAATCTAGTCTCAACTAAATCTATGAAGGTGTTGGATGAATTCTAAAGAGGAATTTTGGTCTCTGATTTGCAGTTGTTTAGACTATTGAAATCTAGAGGAGCATAAGGATCTGGTTAATTCTAGATAGGAACTATTTCTTGGAAAGGATTAACTCTACAAGTCTGAAAGTGACTTGAAAAATAAACACTCCATTAGTATGGCTGTCGTTTTTTATACCAGTTTAGATCTAAGGGTTTATTGTCCAGATTACTCTAGACAGATTTACATTCTTTGTTTTACCGGAAAAGGAAAAGGTTTTACTATATCAGATTGTAGGCTCCATTTCTGGAGTTGCAGAGTATGTAAAATACAGAAATCTTGGACAGAATCTGAACTAGAAGACCAGCTGTCTGCAGAAACTTTGGAAAAGATAATCGTGGAACTCTAATACAGTAGCCGTTGTACTATTATTTTCTATGGCCTTGTTGGCCAAACCTCCTTTTCTGAAACTTAACAAAAATGTTAGTGACATCGTCCATGATAAACAGTTGCAATAGAGGAGTACAACTGAAAAATAATTCTGAAGCAGCATCCTACAATTAGCATTTCAATTTTCCTGATCTTAACTGCTTCTTCTGGTGGTTGTCACTCCTCTTCAATAGGAAAACAAGTCCTGACTGGATCTTCCAACAAAAGACCGAGTTGTTGGTTCTGTTTTCCCTTTACATTGGTGATGGCTGTACTACTCCTGAAGATGCCATTCTGAGTGATGATGAGCTGTTCCTCATTTTTGGTCGACCTCATTTCAGAATCCATTGGATCTTCTTGAAGATTTAGCTAACCAATGATTTTGTCTTGGTTTTCTGTATTTGCAACAACTGTTCTCCTAGCCAGCTAGAGATTGATGGACCTCCTGCTTCATCTTGGCTGCAAATAGAAACTGCTTTGAGCATGGGAGTCCATCTGCTCTTGAAGGCTAGAATTTGATGCCTCCTCTCTAACAACTTCCCTGTCCTTGAGCAGTTTCGTGTAGCGCCTTTCTCCTTATGGAGTTGACTCTCTCCATTGACATCCCAGCTCTGAATGTCTCTTAGGAAAGCCGTTTCATATAGGATTTGCATTCTTGATATGCCGTTTGCTGCTCTTTAGTAGTGCATATCCACATTTTTTTCTTAAATTCGATTGTGATTTTTATAACCTAGTTCACAGGCAATGTCATTGATTCCTTTTTGTAATAAATTTAAAAACCATTTTAAGTCATGGATATGTCAATGATCAACTATAAAGTATATTAACATTTGTTTCTTTTCCTTGAAGATACAATGTATGGAGATGGTGGACTGTTCAGGCATTCTAAGCAGTTAATTGGATATGAATTCTAAATTCAGAGTCAAGTTCATGTTTCACATCAAAATTATGAGCTGTTGCAGCAATGCAAGGAAGTTTATACGAGGATGTTTTAGTGTGATTGCAACAATTTATCAGAAAATATTGACAATATACATTTCTGATGATCTTGAAAGCCAGGGACACCTCATGACGGACATTGCCCTTGTTGGCAGTTTGATGTTTCCCCTAATTGCAAGGATGGAATACCCTGATTTGTTGATGTCTTTCAAGTTTATTTTGTTGACCAAAGCTGAGTTAGGCAAAAGTTGGTGTAAAATGAAATCTACTAGCAATGATGATAGGGAGCAAAGCATTAGAACTTCCCTGCCTCTTTGCCATTGGGGATGTATTTGTTTTGTTCTCACTTTGTGAATTTGAGATCTGCATTGGACTGTCAGTGTCTGTTGATTAAAAACAAAAAGTACTGCAGCAAAAATGAAGTACCTGAAAGTTGTGTAGGTATGTTACTGTTCAGGTGGGAGATTGCCTATGACATGGTACCCTCAAGAGTTTGTGAAGACACCGATGACAAACATGAACATGCGTCCCAATCATCATACAAGCTATCCGGGTCGAACATACAGTTTTTACACAGGGAAGAAAGGGTTTGAATTTGGTCAGGGACTGAGTTACTCAAGATACTCCTACAAGTTCTCTTCCACAACCATCAAGAAGATTGATCTGAACGTGACAATTGAGCAAGTTGAAGCCTTGGTAACAAAGAAAAAGTTCATGTCAGAGTGGAGAACACCCCTTGGAGGAAGTTAAAATTCAGATCCTCCATATTTGTGCAGAACCATGATAAAATGGATGGCAGGCATGCAGTGCTATTGTATTCCAAGTCCCCTACAACCCATAAAGGAACTCCACAAAAACAGCTTATTGGATTTCGAAGTGTTCATGTCCTAGGTGTGCACAGCCAAAGTTACGTTTGTTGTTAAGCCTTGTGATCACTTCAACACTGTTGAAGAGAATGGTCAAAGAGTTTTGGCCATTGGTTCCCATTCCCTAATTATTGGTGATACTCAATATCCAATTTCACTTGTCACCAAACGTTGAACGGGAATGCATAGTACTATTTATCGATATGGATGGTTGGTTTCAAGAAGATACTCGCATTCTCCTCAATCTTTGATAAAAAACAAAAAAGTGGCAGTTAGGGGATTTTANAACGGGAATGCATAGTACTATTTATCGATATGGATGGTTGGTTTCAAGAAGATACTCGCATTCTCCTCAATCTTTGATAAAAAACAAAAAAGTGGCAGTTAGGGTATTTTATGCTTCCATATGAGGCCACTGTGATCAACAAAGCATTATTATTTAATAATGCTTTTTGCCCATTTCTGGCTTTGTGATCCTAAGTTATTATTTGATGATGCTTTTAATCCACTTCTCCTTTAATTTAATCCCAATAAAATTTAAACTACCAATGTATAGAACACTGTTATATATATTGTATGGAAACAGGCTTATGGCCAAAATGTCTACTATCAGTTATTTCAACTTATTTTCTAAGCCTACACTTTAAGTGGTAAAGATCTAAAACACAATTGCAACCCTAAAGGTAATGAATAAAGGTTACCACAATAACTTTTTCACTCTTTTAGTTGCCACTCCAATTAACATTTAAGCGGAGAAAGTCATAATCCACAAATGCTATCTTTTGGTAAGTACCACTATCGCCTCAATACACTTTTCTCCTCACTTTTGACCAGCTCTCAAGGTGAAGGGGGTCTTCCGTAAGTGTTGATTGATTTAATTAAACATTTAATACGAGAGTTCAGATTGGTTGATTGAATTCTGATTTACCATTGTTGTGTGTCATATAAAATTTGTTGATATCATAAAATGATTGTCAAATAGATGCATAAGTAAATAGAGCAAAGAACAAACACTTAAGTGATGCAACAATGTGAAAGATTGCCTAGAGTTAGATTTCAGATTTCAAAGACACAAAACTTTCTCTAAGCAAATGGCAAGAAAGATAGAACATTACAGCCATATGAATCCATTTCAAATCTGAATTTTTATATGAGAAGATAAATGAAATTTCCATAATTTGTAAGAATGATAGAAACCACTCCCAAAACCTATCTTAAGGTATAAATTATTTCAGCCCAAGATATTACTGTAAATTTGATGTATTGTGCAGAATTTAAAATATAGATTTGTAGAAATGTAAGGATGAACTACACAAAGTGAAAGATAATAATTCATTTAAGTGTTACTTGAGCCTAACTTAATTTTGTTTTCAAGATAAATTACAATTAATAATTGTCAAAAAATTAAGTTAGTTAAATCAAGCTTAGGAATAAGATGAATGCTGTTGTGAAACCTTCGACTTTGAGATTTGAAATAGAAGGTATTATTTTGCAGAATTTTAGTTTCCAAATTTCAGTAAAACTGGAAGTAAATGAATAGATTTTATTTTTTTGGGTTTGTTGATGAGAGATATTAATGCCTTTTAATTCTGTGGGCATATGGGGTCATGAGCACTATCTAAAAAGGTTGTTGTCTTGAGATAACAAGGCTGAAATGGGCTGCATACACATGCCACAAGCACCCTATTTATCATGAAATCTAATGCAGAAATGTCACCATGAAAGGGATCTCCCTAGAGTTGCACCTTTAGCAAGTGGCTTGACATAAACCCTAGCATTGGAAGCAATAAAACCTGCAATCACTCCTAAAATGCAATTTGCAAATATTTAAACCAATACAAAAGCCTAAAAGAAAGAGAAAGTAGTACCATTAAATTTCTTCCAATGGACCAAATTTACATTAAATGCATCAAATCACAAATCATTTCGTGAGAAGGATTTAGCACCATGCCCAAGTTAAATATTTCCAAAACAATGTTGTCTCACTTTAACAAGATAGTCTCCATAAATCTCCAAAACCTCTCCAAAATAAATGTAACTCTCAATGGCCAATCAACAACATCAAAAACAAAGGGAAAAGCTTCTTATATAGAGTTATAGGCTCAATAACCCTTTAAATAATATTATATCGTTAGATATATCCTAGAGATCATAAAGAAAGCCTTTCCACTAACTCACCAAGGTGGAAAGTTCAACAATGCATAAAGAAATGAGGTGGTTATGCCACATACGCTCCAAATCCCAACAAAATCATCCAATAAAGGAGGGAACATCCATAAAAGAGGAAAATTTCCAAGTAAGGTCCAATGACCCTCCAAAATGATGCTCAAGTGGTATGATCTCTATCATAAATGCAATAGATACTCTCAAAGGTGAAACGCTTCATAAATGAAATTATGCATGAAGGTGTAATGAAGTGCCACATGTGGGATGTCTCAATGATTTGGCATGGCAAATGTGTAAGCGACCCTCCTAGAGTGGAGCATTCCATCAAAAACCAAGTTAAAGATATTCTCAAGACCCCACGTGAGAAGCAACTCGAAAAAGGTTCTTAAAGCGGTTCCCGATCCATTTGGAGATAGTTGCTTCTCACAGGAATAAAGACCTCATTGCCACTAACACAAAGACCTCATTGCCACAACAACATAGGGAATTTTTTGTTGTTGTTGGACATTTCATGGAAAAGTTTCATACCCTCCTCAAACTTGGCTTCTTTGCCAAGACCATCAACAATTACACTATATGTGACAACATTAGGCCATACGATTTTGTGGGACATTTTAGACAAGATTTTCATACCATTGTCCAACTTGCTTTCTTTGCAAAGAGCATCAATCATAGTGTTAAATGTGATAGCATTGGGGTTTTGCCCTTCTTTAATAATATGATATAGTATTTTCTTAGTGTCTTGAAGTTTACCGTGTTTGCATAGTCGAACCATGACTGTGCGAAATGCGATTGTGTTAGGCTCATGGCCCATTTGAAGTATAACAACTAAAAACCCGAATGCCTCATGGGATTTCTTTGTCTTGCAGAACCCATCCACTAGGGTATTATATGTAAGAAGATTAGGAGCTTGTTGTTTGCTCTTCATTGTGGATGAAAAGCTTGACCTCAACCTCGATTTTGTCATTTTTGCAAATCCCTTTGATGCGGCTATTGAAGCTTACAATGTCTGGAATATAACCATGTGCTTACATTCCTTCAAACATTATGAGTGCATCGGGATTAAAAGTATGGAAAGAGTGTTGGGCGCTTGAGATCATCTTCTTACATATGGAAAGGGTTGTCTTCGTCAAACTCTAGATGATAGGTCAATGGTTGTGTTAAGTTTGCTAGAGGGACCTGTGACTTTGCCTCAACTGGACCTCTGCCCCGACATGCATGCTCCGACTGGAACTCTGCCCCGACTAGAACTTTTCCCTGGCTGGAACTGTGCCTCGGTTGAAAGTCTGCCCCAGCTAGAACTTTGCCTTTGCTGGAACTGTGCCTCGGTTGAAACTCTGCCCCGGCTGGAACTTTGCCCATCCAACATTACCAATGTAGAAATATAAAGATTCCAAATATCTAAATATATGTTAGCTCAATAACTCTTTATAGGAAGTATGTTCGACAATGCATGAACTTTGTCGGAAGGAACTCGTACCTCATAGGAACCCTGCCCTTGTTGGAACTGTGCCCTGGCTGAAACTCTGCCTCAGTTGGAAATATTCCCCATTTGGAACTCTGCCCTGACTGGAACCTTGCCCCTTGCTAGAACTCTTCCTCCTTGAGAATCCAAATATCTAGATATCCGGTAGCTCAATACGTTCGACAATACATGAACTTTATCGGAAGGAACCTTGCCCCTCACAGGAACCCTGCCCTGGTTGGAACTCCGCCCTAGTTGGAACTGTGCCTCAGCTGGAACTCTGCCTCGGCTTGTACCTCGATCCGACTGGAACTCTGCCTCTTCAAGTGCTTGGACCCAATCAGATCTAAAGTGAAGAGAAGATGTTGCTAACATCCCGATGGGAACACTCTAAAAGCGTATCTCAACTAAACCCTAGTGAAAACATTGTGCTTTAGGAGTGCTAGCTTGTGTGGCAACATGTACCTCATAATCAAGTGACCAGTTCCCCCACTTTGTGCACCTGATGTTTATTCAAACTGCCACATATGGTAACAACATCCTAGGCAAGTGCACCATGCTTGCACTCTATCCATGGTCAAGTATCCGCTCTAACCAAACCATCGATATGCGCATCCAACATTACCAACGTAGAATTGTGAAGAATCCAAATATCCAAATATCTGCTTGCTCAATAACTCTATAACAAGTACGTTCAACAATGCATGAACTTTATCGGAAGGAACTTGTACCTCATAGGAACCCTGCCCTTGTTGGAACCCTGCCCTTATTGGACCTCTGCCCTTGTTGGAACTCTGCCCCGGTTGGAACTCTTCCCCGACTGGAACTTTGCCTCGACTGGAACTTTGCCCCGCTGGAACTTTGCCCCGCTGGAACTCTTCCCTGCTGAAAATCTGCCCCAACTAGAACCTTGCCCCTGGCTGGAACTCTACCTTCTTGAGAATCCAAATATCTAAATATCCGCTAGCTCAATACGTTCGACAATGCATGAACTTTATCGGAAGGAACTCTTCCTTCATAGGAACTCTGCTCTGGTTGGAACTGTGGCCCGGTTGGAACTTTGCCTTGGTTGGAACTTTGCCCCGGCTAAAACTTCGCCCCACTGGAACTCTGCCCCGACTAGACATATGAACCCGTGTGTAGTCGTGTATGGCATATAGTAATGAAGCTTTGCATTATCACAATAGAGGGTGTGTTTCCTTTGTATAGAATGCTTATCTGTTGGTCTTTGTGAATAGTTTCTAGGGGACAATCTCTATGGGAGTACCAACCGTGTTTGTGGGTCTTTTATTTGCTAAATATATCTAGTCATACACTGATGGCCGATGAGCTTTGAGGGAGGACCAACCTATACCATGTCTATTTGTTATTTATTTAAATCCCTCATGGCTAGATGTTGAGCCTATGTGGGAGTACAATTTAGATTCAAATTTAGGAAAATATCTTATTAATTAAAAGAACTTTGAGTCTAACTGATGTAAGAGTATTTAAATATTATTTCAACAGTTGACAAGTGTTCTCCTACGTAATTGTAGAGAAAGGAGAGACAACGTCAATTTAGTTGTAGAGAAAGGAGGGGAACATTAATTTAGTTAATATATATTGGGTGTCTTAGGAGCCTGAAACTAGACTCCGACCTCACTGACATTCGAAATCTAAACGACCTTAATAAATTTATTTATTTAGAATCTAGTAAATTTAAGTTTAGTTTCTTGGTTGAGCAACTTAAAAGCTTAAAAGTTAGGAAAATTAAGGCTCCCGTCCCAAGTTATATATACAAATTTTTCGTAAAAATATATTTATATGATTATTTAAAAAATATAGATTTCTAAAAAATAACAACCTCACAAAAATGTAAAAAATGAAGACTAAAACAAATTTCACTAAGCATTATTTGTTGTTTTTTATATTTATATATTTTCTTTGAAGTTCTAAATGTGGATGATGACATCTTAAACATCGTTATATGATATGACATGTTGTGTTTCAAATTTGAGATATATATTCAAGTTGTTTTCAATGAATAAATAATGTATAAGTTTTTTTTTTCAACTAAAAATACAAGTTTTGTATTTATAAGATGTCTACTCTTGTATTTTACCCATACTTTATTTTTCATTACGTATTTTTTCTGTATCGTGTCTGAATCGTATTCGAATTTGTACTCGAATCTTGCTACTTTATTTCTATGACAATGACTCCCTTTGTCCACTTTGATTATCGAAATTTGATTATATCTTCGTTGTTTATAAGTGTTATGTTTCAAAAATTCCTCTTCTTCCACTGTTTGTTAAGAGTTAATTTATTTATTGTATCCATATTGTAGAGCTTAATTTAGCGATACAATATGTAAATAGGTATGCAATGCACATGTATGTGTGGGTCATTGTTAAGGTCATGCAATTGCATGACAAATCTAGGTTTCGTTGTTACTTAATGTAAACTTACTATAAAATGATTTTGTGGCAGTTGAGATTTTAGATAACTCTGTGTAAACATTTACAAAGATAAAAATGGCATTACATTAGCTAAACAAACACCATGATCTTGTGAATTTGTGTATATTTGCACATTCTCATTAGTATTAAACTTGTGCTTTGTTTGCAAAGATAAAAATGGCATTACATTGGCTAAAGAAGCACCCTTGCATGAAAATTTATTATGATAAAGTCTCGTGAATTTGTGTATATTTGCACATTCTCATTAGTATTAAACTTGTGCTTTCTTTGCAAACATTATTTTATCATTTGTTTACTATCAATTTTTGTAATTTAAAATAAGCAATTCTAAGTGCAGTCATGTCTCCTTGCCATATTTAGGTTTGGCTTCAAAAATTGTGTGTTTTCCTATTAATATAATGCTAATGTGAAGAATCATATTAGAACCATGTGACGTTGAAGCAATTTAGTACATTAGGAATTTCACTATTTATGATTGGGATTATCCTACATTTTATGGGCAATGAATAAATCTCAAATACACGTGCCAAAAATTAATAATGCCAAGGTCCTATCTCCTACATTACATTAATAAGAATTCATTAATCGTAATAAAATTATGACCAAGAATAGGATCGTTGATTCATTGGCATTTATCGGAATTTGAATTGATTTTCATATATGCAGCCACAATTACAAAATTATATGATGACTACTCTCCATATACATTAATTATACTTAACAACAATTGTATAGCTTGCAGTAAATCATACTAGAAGTTATCCACTAATGTCAAACTGACTAGAAGACATAGGAGTCTTGATACTTTAGTTGTATAATAGATGTCTTGCTTGAATTATAATTTTACAATTATGAGCATGGATTGTTATTAGAATCAACCTTTGGGACATGTTACTGTTACTAACAATAGCTTCAGAAGTATGAATCCATTGTCTATAAAACTGACTCAATAATCATAGTGAATCATCCTCCCATTGACATGTTCTAGGGGTCAACCCTATCTTTGAGCCTAACTCAACAAAAATATAAATAACCCTCACAATAACATATCCCAAACGTTAATTCTATTTTCTAACTTACTCGACAATCGCAATGAAGCATCCTCATAGTGACATGTCCTAAGGGTTGAGACACATTAACCATAATAATAGTTAATCATCCTAAATTAACATGTCCCATAGCTTAACTCTATCTCCAAACCTATTCAATAGTAACAATAAATTAACATGTCCCAAAGCTGAGGTAAGTAGCCGAATGGTAAAGGTGCTCTTATGATGACGATGTGACCCGTGTTCAATTCTCTCGAATGCATCTCTTATTCGAATAAAAGTGTAGTTCGATGAAGGGCATGTAGGTATGCATTGCATTTGTAAGAGCAATGTTCCGGGCACAAACCCCCACCTTTTTGAGCACCTGAGTGAGCCTAATGGTTAAGAAAATGTGTTATCTCCCTAGAGGTCACAGGTTCAAAACCGACGGGGGGGTAGGGTTGCTCATTTGGCCTATTGTGGCAAGGCTTGAAGGGTAGGCGACCCCACCGGGATGTCTCAGCCCCTACTAAGTCACAAGTTATTGGTATATCTGGATTACGGGTTGTTGGATATACTCTTGGAAGGTTATTGTTCCCATGGTTAAAAAAACAATAAACCATCCTCACAATAACATGTCAATAGGTTTAACTTTGTATTTGAGTTTAGTGACATGTCCTATGACTTAATTTACTCGAAAGAGAAAAAAAAAACATTATGAATTGGACAAAAGTAATTAAGGTTTAGGGAGGGATAAAAGATATTTAATGACCATGAGAAATCCTGAGGTCGAGAGTTCGAACCTCTCTCACCCCACCATTATTATCTTAATTGAAATATTGGAGTAAGTACTGGAACTCTTGTTCTTGTCCTTCTTAGGTCTTATAGTTGATGTTTGAGTAATCCTGAGGTCGAGAGTTCGAGCCTTTCTCACCCCACCATTCAGCCTATGAGTAACCAGTAACTGCCATGAGATGATGATGGTAGCTACCGCCATGAACTAGTAACCAGTAATCACCATGACCCTATAGCCACCTTGTAGCCGCTATGATGACCCTGAAGCCACCTTGACCTTGTAGCTTTCGCCATGATCTAGTAGCCGCCATGAACTAGTTTCCGCCTTGAACCAGTAACCGCCATGACCCTGTAACCACCTTGAATTGTAACAACCTTGATTCTGTAGCAGCCGTCATGCTTTAGTAGTCATTAAGCACCATAAAGGATGACATGTCGTCCTGATACACTATTTCCTTTTCTCCATCCTGTATCGTGAGGCTTACATCCTCCAACCCTTTTTCTCTTTCCATTGTTCCTATATACCAACGAACATTGCTTGATGTTGCACTGAGGACTGTTTGGATGGAATTTCCGTGGCCCGACACATGCTGGCATCAGACACCATATTATTACTTGGAAGATCAGCATATTGAATGCTCCATACTGTGGTGCATGGTGACATATTTCTGCATCCTTGTCTTCCCTGGCAGCATTGGGATCTTGGCGTGGGGGATAATCATTTCATGGGTTATTGGTTGGTGGGTAACATTATTATTTTCGACTGACACTGTTATTTAGCCAGGGATGGGTGGAGGGTCAGCACTAACCCTTGGGAGAAGGTCACATTCTTGCACTCTGTGCCTCCTAGGGATACCAGACCTGGTCAAGATGCCAGGGATTCCAGGTGTTTGTTGAGTGAGGTAAGGCACTCTACTATTGCACCACAAAAGGGAGCATTCAGACCATCGAATAGTCACAATAATCGACCGTTTTCACTCAACCACTTCGAGAAGGTTAATAAATCCCACCCTATGTGCGTCTTTGGCAAAGATGTCATAATGGACTCTGTGGAGGCACTATCGAAGAGGGCTCTGATAGGTCGTTTTGAGTTCATCTCGTTGACCCGTGCTGAGATCCTGGACTGGGTCAGGGTCGTTTGGAAACCAATTTTAAAATCTATCCCGCGTATTTTACTGGTGGCCAACCAATGGATCATTTTCCAGTTCCTCTCGGAAGAGGATAGAGCCATCATCAAGCACTAGTTTTGGGTAATAGGCCATGGCTCACTAGTCCTTGGCCGTTGGCACGTCGGTTTCGCCCCTAGCACTGAAAAGATCAACAAGAGGCATCTTTGGGTGATTCTTCCCAACTTCCTAGTCCATTGTTGGAACATCAAAGGATTTATGGGTATAGCTGAATCACTCGGCCGCTTCATACTTATGGAGGATGACCAACTGATGCAATTCGAAAGAGTCTCCCCTCGAGTGCTTGTTGAAATGGGCGTTCAAGAGGATTTTCCTGTCGAGGTTGAAGTATTCTGGGATGGAGGCTCTTTCATCCAGCAACTCGACTATTGGTGCCTACCGTTTAGATGTCACAAATGCCGGGCTACTAGGCACCTCAAAGCAGCCTGCCTTGGAACCATGTAGCGACCATCTGAGTGCTTGTCTAATTTCGAGCCCTCATCAGACATGGCTAAGCTCTTTAACTCCCCACTCTCGTTGGATAGGGACTCTGCAATCTACTTTGTAGGAAAGTTTGCAGCCTCTGTACCTTTACTCCTGAATTTCATTATAGTTGCGGACATAAACCCTTGAGGTTTTAGATTCTGATGATATTCCGACCGGTTCTCCCATATTAGCTGATTAGATGGCCGCATGGGCTCCTCCCACTAGTGTTAGTGTTGAACTTGAGGAACCAAAGATAGCACCTCCACTATCATCTGACTCTTGCCCTTTTGCTGCTCCCACCATCCCTACTCCATCTACCCTGCATAAACATCATTCGTCACCATTTGTCATTGCTCCACCCTTCACAGAAAACGATTTTCCTCCTCTGCCTATTATTTCTTCGGCCCCTAATTTCCCTATTCGTGCTTCTCCCTGTTCACCTGTGGCCAACACAAATACTTTAGGCATCAATGTTTCCTTTGCTCCCTTGATCGGCCAGTATGAACCCTCAGTGAGAGACCCGAGGCCACATTACTTGGGCATTGGTGACCCTCTACCATCATACACTGCGTAGGGACCTTGTTCACTAGAAGTCATGCATATTTCCTCCATCAGAGCAGCAAACGTTACTATTCGAAAGGGAAAGGGCCAAAAGAAGGGCCGCGAAAACTGTAAAAGCATCAAGGATAACATCAGAGCTTCCTCTGGTGATTTGCTTGTGATCAGATCACTCTCTGGTGATGGGTTTAATATGGGAACAAGATTTGATGATGTTTTTTTCTGAACAAGATCTTAGAGAGGTGGCCCCTTCGAAGAATTTCCAGTGATCATTACAACCTTTCATGTCAGAGGGCTATGCAGCGGCCCAAACAGAGCTGCTCTGAAGAGGCATATTGAACTACATCATGTTGACCTTCTTCTCCTATAGGAAACAATGCTTGAGGCATCATTGGCCTGTGATTTATTTCTCAAAATCAAGTCGGGTTGGAGGGTAACCGCATTGGATTCTAGTGGACGCTCTGGGGGTACCTTGGCTGCCTGGAACCCACTTGTTGTTGATTTAAATCCATTCTCCATTATCGCCGGAATCTTACTTTCAGGACGGATCAAAGGCTTCGACCAGCAGGTAAACATCCTCAATATTTATGCTCCTTGCCAAGATAGGAAGAATTTCTGGGACATTTTGTCCGAGGCAAGGTGTCTATCTCTTCGCAATTTAATTCTTGTTGGAGACCTCAACTTCACCTTGTCTCCCAGTGAAGTTTGGGGAGTAGGCAGACCATTATATTCTCTTGCTGACTATTTCACTAAACTCTTCGATGAAGCCCACCTGGTCGATATCCTCCCGGCGGTTCTTGGGCCTACTTGGTCGAATGGCCGTTTAGGTAGTGAGGGGATTCCCAAACAACTAGACCGATTTTTCATGGCAGAAGGTTTGTGTGATTCCATTGGAAAATACAGAATTTGGACATGGTCCACTAGTTACTTTGATCACAGAGCTGTCTGCTTACAAATTGACTTCGATACTACCTTCCACTCTTACCCATTTAAGTTCAACTCTTCCTGGTTGAATGACCCAGAATTAAACCAGTTGATTCATGAGCATTGGGGCCACTTGACCAGTCGTGTATCGACTCGGATGAGTCCTTTAAAGGGATTAACTTGGATTTTGAATCAATTAAAGAGGGAGGTCATGTCATGGGAGAGAGCAAAGAAGAAAACCCAAAATGCTAATCTGGTGCGCATAGAGTCCAACCTTCAATCACTTTCAGATTCAGTTGACTTGAATTTCTTCTCAGAAAATAGGAAGTCGGCCATTGCTAATCTTGAAGCAGAGAGGCATTCTCTCTTGATTCGCAAGGAGGAAACTATTTGCCTCAAGAGCAAAGTCGTCTGGCTCAAGGTGGGCGATTTTAATACAAGATACTTTCATCATTTCGCCAATAAAAGGTGATTGACCAATGCCTTGTGGGAAGCCATGAATGAGACCGACGAGGTACTTTTTGATACCCCTTCTATCCAGAAGGCTGCAAGAAGGCATTTCCATAATGCATATGCTGTGCAGGAGGACATTTGTATCACCAAGCAACTTGATGCGGTCAAGTACTATTCTAAATTATTTGATCAATATGAATGTGACAGACTGGTAGATCCCATTACTGAAGGGCTGGTGCTAAAAACCCTTAAGCGTTTTAAAAGAGACAAAAGCTCGGGACCTAACAAATGGACTGTTGAGTTCTACTTACATTTTTTATTATCTCTTGGGGAGCAGGGTGACTGAGGCCGTGGAAGATTCGAGTATTTATGGGATCATACCAGAAGTTTTGAACCAAACCTACATCACACTTATACCTAAGAAGGACAAGCCATCTGGTTTCAGTGATTACATGCATATTTCCTTATGCAATCTCCTATACAAACTAATCACGAAGATCATTGCAGATCGGATGAAGTCCACTCTCGGCAAAAGCATTTATGCGGAGCAATTCAGATTTCTACTTGGGAGGCAAATCCTGGATGATGTTGGCATACTCCAAGAAAGTTTGCATTCCATTAAGAAGAACAACCTTGGTGACTTTATCCTTAAACTCGACCAGGAGAAGGCATATGACATATTAGATTGGACTTTCCTCTGTCTTGTCCTCTTGCAGATTGGCCTGGCTTTTGAATTCACAAGATGGATAATGATGTGCATTTCATCCACTTCCTTTGCCATCCCGGTTAATGGCTCACAACATTTTTTAGGAGTGGCCGTGGAATTAGACAAGGATGTCCTTTATCATCATTCCTTTTCATTTTGTCTATGGAAGGGCTCTGTCGACTCTTCAACAAAGCCAGGTCTGATGGCTCGATATTGGGGGTGAAAATTGCTTGTGGATTAACCATCTCCCTCCTCATCTTTGTGGACGATGTCATTATCCTCGGTAGGGGATGAGAAGTGGATTGGAGCCTAATCAAAGAGCTACTCAATCTGTTTTGCTCTGCGTCTAGAATGTCTATCAACTATCGAAAATCCATTATTAGACACAACTGCTCCGATGATCAGCTGACCAGACACATCACAAACCTTTTCAACATCCAGGCTCATAGCATTGACGAAGGGTTGAATTACTTAGGCTATCATTTGAAGCCTAACCATTACATAAAGTCCGACTGGAACTGGATCCTAAACAAGATTCATCGAAAGCTTGAGGGATGGATGTCTCGGTGGATATCCTTGGGAGGTCGGCTTACCCTTACTAAGGCCATCTTACAGAGTGTTCCTATATATTGGCTTTCCATGATGAGATTTCCGACTAGTGTCATCAATTGCATTCGAAGGGCCGTCTTCAATTATCTATGGAGTGGAAACGCTAGTAAGTATAAGTATCATCTAACCAACTGGAAATCTCTCTCTTCACCATGCATTCTCGGCAGCTGGGGCATGACAGATTTTTTTTCATTTTAACTCTCCACTATGCGCTAAGAGCCTCTGGCGAGCTTTACTAGACGACGGGCTTTGGGGCAAAGTTATTAGATTCAAATATCTCCGCAGGCTGCCTTACTGTAACGTCCCCGACCCTCCGACCGACGAAGAGGATGGTACCAGGCGTTAACCATCCGAGCTACCAGCCCCATGAACATGTGAATTCATAAAGTACTGAAAACATAATGCATTGAAGTAGAACATACACAGATGCTATTATTTATCATACACAACAGAAGCAAACATACGTTCATACAAGCATTCTACATGTTCATCACATTCATTAACATAAAATATGATTGCGGAAGTAAAATAGGCAAGATTACTTATCTTATGAAGAACTCGTCTGCAACCAGCTACGTCGCTGCAACGTTCCACCCAACCATAGGCCAACGTGCTCCTTAATCTCTCAGCAACGCTGCCACCCCCAAGCTGGGCATGATTCTCCAAGGAATAAGGAACAAGCAGGCTTACACATAGCCAATGATACACAAACACAGCAAGCCAACGCAGTTGGGTTTATCAGGCCATCAACAAGATAGCCAAGCCAACATGGTCAGGTTTATCAGGCCATCAAGGAGTTAGGAAAGGCTAAATGCTAAGCTGGTGAGCTCATTACAGAGTTAGGAACACCTACACCAGAACTAGCCTGACTTCTAAGACACCCAGACACACCCAACACAAGGAATCAGTCCCTTCTCTGCTACACAGTCCCTCAGGCCCTACATTCCCTTCCAGTGCTATTCAGGGGTTGTGGAGAAGAAAGCCATCCCTCTAGCTCTGTTTGTGTGGTTTCCAAGCACCAGGTTTATCAAGCAAACCAAGCCCCCATCCCTGCTCCCAACACAGTCCGAAGACCAACCATTGCACACATGCAATCAATCAGTTGTTACAGCTTAACAGGGAAAACGACTCCAAACAATCTGCGCCAACCCAAAGCGCAACAACATACACAACCAACAAACGTGGGGAACAACAGCCCGTCCAGGGCAATGAAGCCACGAGAAGACTTACACAGACCCCGCTGGGGAGAAAATACAATCTCCCAGCCCGTGCGTGAGAGGAACTTGCACCAGACCCCAAATGTGCAGAGGGAAAAACATATGCATGAGCCACAAATCAGTAAGGAAAACTTACACATAGTCCCTGAGCATAAAATGGCTCTCCACAGGAAAAATCGTGGGTGACAGTGACCGAACAGCTCCCAGCTTGCTGCGTGAGTAACAACCATGCAGAACACAGAGCGTGAGAGAAGATTTACACCCAATCCCAATTACAGACCGAAACACACCAAGTTCCTCTGTGATGCAAAATGTGAATGATGGCGGAGACGACTCCTCTCTCCTGGCTGCACATGACCCAAACCGAAAAGGTACCCGTGCATGAGAATAATGAACAGACAATGGTCCCTGCGTGAGGATGAACAGCTCCGCCTATGTGCGTGGATGAACAGACAACGACGAGAATGCATAGTAGTCATTCCTCTGCCCAACGTGAGGTTCAATCCGCTGGTGGAGTGTGTGTGTGGGCAAGGATTGACAGCCCTGCCACACTCCACTCCCAGCCATAACTACCCCAACTAACAACAACAGTTCTTAATGGTGGTGGTTGGATAAAACAAAGAGAGATGACACATGGCTTTTTACCCCATTACCAAAGGTTTGACAATTCCCCCACCCTTATCCTTGTGAAAATCATGCCCCTTCTCAATTTAGTTGCTGCGAACGTAGCTGGTCGGGTTATTTAATTAAAGATGCATATTTATATGATGGCAAAACTCAATATATGCTGCATGCCCCGATATACCATCGATGACAATTTAAATACGAAACATAGCATAACCAATCAATGGTGGGGCCTTGGCCTTTAGCTCCTCACCATGATTATTTACAATATATACATCATATACATCTAATGCAACGGGGTCAAAACCGGGGTGTTACACTTATGAACTATGGCTTAGATCCAGCAATATCCGACCCTGCAACTGTTCATTGATCTGACGTAGTCTGGCAGATACTCTTCCACTCATTGTTCTTAAACTCTCATGGCTAGTTGGTCGAGGTTCACAAATCTATATCGACATAGACCTGATCGTAGGAGTGGACAATCATGTGTTTCTTGACAGGCTAATCAATCACCTCCATGACAGGAATGTTTATGACCTTTCCTAGATTGATTTGCAGCACGAGCAGGGTATACCCCTGTGGAGTAGCGCGACCTCCCTCGACATCAATGACCATTATAAGAAGCACTAGATCTCATACACTTCCTCACTTACCGCTGCAGGAATCCAACTAAATCGTGTGCATGATCGCATTGTGTGGACCGGCAACCAAAGGACCGGCCTTGTCACAACCAATTCCATGTACAACTATCTCATTTCTCTTCAGGGTCCACTTCCTCAGGCGAGTCTGCTCAAACGCATCTGAAGCAACCGTGTTCCAACAAAGCTAAAATGCTTCACGTGGCTATGTATTAGGCTAAAGATCCTTACCTGGGACGGTCTCCAGAAGCATGGCCACTATGGCCCTGGCTGGTGCGGCCTCTGTTCAAACAGTTTAGAAAGCGTCAACCACATCTTCAGCGAGTGTATCTTCTTCCAAGTGGTATGGACATTCATATCTTCCTATTTTTCTCTTTCCATAAGCCGGGATAAACATAGCATATACGATAATTTTGTACACATTACAAAGAGCAAGAACATTCCAATCAACGTCTCGACTGTCACCATATAGTCGGTGTGGAGAACGCAGAACAACATTATCTTTCAGAATGGGAAGTCTAACTGCAATCCTACGGGATCGAGTGCTATAGGCTGGCTACTCTCTTATGACTGTATAGAAATGCATTCGCATATCAGGAGGACAGTATCACTACAGACGAATCAACAGGGCATTGTAGGCTATTTTGATGGAGCCGAGCAGGGGGTATTTGTGGTGCCGGTATGATGATCAGGATTAATAAATCACTGAACTATACACTCAAGAAGTACATTGGTTCTGGAACAAACACCAAAGCAGAGCTACTTGCGCTATGGGGTTTACTATACTTCGCAAAAACCAAAGCTATCCTGCCTGTCACGATATTTGGAGATTCTAAGATTATTGTGGATTGGGCAAAAGGATCTCATGATTTGCATAATATTCAGCTTAACCATTGGATAAGAAGGACCAAAGAACTTATAGAAAGCTTTCAGAGTTCCTCTTTCTGCCATATATACCGAGAACAGAACTTCGAAGCAGACATTCTATCCAAACAAGCCATCAGTGACGAAATGGATTCCATCGATTGGGCCAAGCTCGAGGGGACATTTGTTCTAGAGAAAGGTTCATTAAATATTAGTTAGCTGGATTTTGATTGTATGTATTGACAAGTCTTGGTATTGTCTATGATAATGAATCTAAAGACACAACTTATGATTCTTCCTACGACAAAGATTATAAGACCTATAAAGAATTATGCACATATGTAGATTGTCATTCAGCTTGTAAGTCACAACTTTCAATAATATAAAGTTGTTCTTTTGTGTGAAAAAAAAATTAAAGATAAAAAGAAAGAACGTGAAAAAATATTAATAGAGAAAAAGAAAAGATAAATAGAGAGAAAAAGAAAATAAAATTAATAGAGAAAAAGAAAATAAAAATAGAGAGAAAAAGAAAAAGAAAAATATTAGTATGAGAACTGGACCAGGAATTAGGGTTTAGGGAGGAAAAAGATATTTAATGCTATTGGTAACCCTATCTCACCTTGAGGGCTTCAGAGGAGGAAGAAGAGAAAGGTAGTAAGCGGAGGTGGAGCCGTGACATTTCACAGATCGAACACACTGCGACCTGAAGGGCTAACAATCCAGCCACAATGGGGTAAGCAGACGCCGTTTCTCGTATATTTGCATTCCTGGTTTTATTTTGATTAAATTTCTGTTTCCATTGATTTGGTAGGATGGGTTTTACAAGAAGAAAAGCATGGTGGTAATAATAATGATCATGTATGGTGTGGTATTGATTGATTGATTGATATACAAAATCAGGAAGACGCGTGGTATGGGAGCGGGTCGCAAGTTGAGGAATCACAGGAGGAAACAGCTTTGGGCAGACAAGTCCTACAAGAAGAGCCATCTCGGTAACGAGTGGAAAAAACCCTTTGCTGGTTCTTCTCACGCCAAGGGCATTGTTCTTGAAAAAATGTGAGTTATTTTCTCAAACACATTCAGATAGTATTTCTCTATAACTGTTATTTGTATGAGATGACGAGGTCGCGATGAATGATATTTTTTTGGGTTAAAAATTTTCTTTTGGGAAGTGGGTTGGTGAAAATGGGTGCTGTAGATGTTACCAGAAACGGGACGGCAGCTCACGTTTTTATGAAAAAACGATGTAGAAACGGAGACGTGACTAAAACGGGCATTTTCTATGGTCGTTTCAGTTTCTGGAATTCAAAAACCGTTTCTTAAGAAACGGATGGTTTCTCAGGACGGTTTTCCCCAAAACAGGGATTCGTTTCTCAGGGAACAGATCTCGTTTCCTCTCGTTTCAACCTTTGTCTCAGGTCAGTAATGGATATGGCGGGTAGTTTATCTTCTACAACAATTAAACAGTAAGTTCGTAAGACGAAGAATTTAATGATTTTTAATGCATAGACCCTGTTCGCTTTGCATCGAACGTCAAAGTTCAAAGCAGTTCTTTGGCTGGGCTGCTGAGGTTCTGTTTTAGCGCGCTAGAGTTTGAGCTTGAGGCCTGACATGGTGCAGAAGTCTTGTTTGAACGAAGAGAATAAATGCTGGTTAAAGGCTGTAACTTGAGTTAGTTTATTGATATCTGCAATTTTCTATGTAAGTTGTCAATATATGTTATCTTTATTGCCTGCCTTTCCTTTAGCGATAGATGGATTAACCTTAAGGCTGGGAAGGTAAATCTGTGATTGCCTTATTAGTGGCCTTATTGCAATACACCTGAAACCTTCTATAATTTTAGATAGAAACCACGATTTATAAAGTTGTTTGTGATAAAATATGGGTGGAAAAAAACCCTAAATTTACTAGGAGTCGAGTAATCTGGGCAAGGTAGAAATGAGTTGGGTGAAAATACTACTTTATTTTCTTTACTCCAATCAGGTTTCTTATTCTACATACATAGTAGAATCAATGTAATAAAAGAACTTCTAAGTTGAAATCCTTCCATCCCTTATGATGAGTAGGGAGTTAATTAGAGGTAGTAAGCAACTAGAGGGATGGTCGTTCTTCTCTATGCTCAGGCAGTTGAAATCCTTCCATCCCTTGTGACTTTTTATGAGTAGGGAGTTAATTAGAGGTAGGGAGTTGAGTAGAGTTAATAAGCAACTAGAGGGGTGGTCGTTCTTCACTATGCTTAGGCAGGTAAGACCTTTACAGGACCCTAATTCTTTGATTGGGTAAGGTTATAAGTTATATATGCTCTGAATGACCTAGATTGGGAACCCGAAGAAGAACGCTCAAAGGAACTAGGTAAGGTTATGTTTACTTTAATCTAGTGTAGTAAAATCAGCTTTCACTCCAAACTACTAACTGGCCAAAGGGACCTTGAGCCAGGCATTCAATGTTGTGGAAGGCCCTTTGAACCTTTCATTTTCATCAAATGTTTTATTTTCAGAATTTTCAATTAATTCAATGAAACATATAGACATTATTTATAGGTGGACTTCAATTGACTATAAATTATTTTATATTTTTAAATTGCAATGTTAGAAATAGGGATGGCATCAAGTATTGAATAAACAATTGTATGCGGTGACAGCAGGAAGCACAACTATTGGACCTAGAATGAACACAAGGCTTGTAATCTAAGCTGAAATTGAATTTCTTTTATGTTCTTGGAGGTCATGATGTGAACTGGCATGAGTCAAGGTGGCCCTAACCTATTTTTGACCTCAAGGTAGTCTTAACCTTTAGTTTTGTTGTTTCTCTCTCTCCTTGTTTCTTTGGATGTGAAACCTGTAAACTCTGTTTCTCGTACCGGAGTCACCATGATGCATAGTTGCCAATTTATCCCAGACTTCTTTTGCGGTTGAGTAATTCATTACTTTGTAAAATTCTGATGCATTCAAACCAGCAAGAATTGCATTCATTGCGGTGGCATTTTCTTCACAGGCTTTGATCTCATCTATGGTAGATGGACGATGATTATCTTTTGAAGGAACATATCTATCAAGCACTATTGTCCAGTACTCAAAACCAAGGGACATCAAATATGCAGACATCCACTTGCTCCAGAATACATAATTCATTCCATCAAACTTAGGAACATCTCTGAACTTGACTCCACCCATCTCAGAGTGTGTAGGCTAAGAAAACTTCTTCAGTTGACTAGACTTGAGAGAAGAAGCCTGCTCTGATACCAATTGAAAAACACACGCCCACCACTGAGAGGGGGGGGGTGAATCGCTGTTGGAGACTTGTTAGTATTTAAAATTTAATACTCCCTTGGCACACAGATTTACTTCTTTGTAATACACTTAAAAGATCAATTAGATACCAATAGCTGTAAATTTAAACAAAGTTTAACACCTATCCAGATATGTTAAGGTATATGACAAATTTACATTTATGGTCTGTGCTGCAACACAGACTGTAAATACCAGCTGCGACTGATAAGTATGAGGATTCAACATCTGTGTAAAGTTTCCAGCTTCAACTGTGAATGAAGTTTTAAGATGTTGCCTGAATGTGTAAATAAGTTCCTTGTTTTACCCTACCTCTCAGGCATAATGATACTTCAAAGAGCCTCGTCTTCAACCCACATTCTGAACTTGATCTATACTCTATACCCCAAGACAAGAACTTACAGAAAACTGAACTTTACGTCTCTGACCTTCATCTGCTATAACTTGTCTCTGCTCCTTCGTCTGCTTGTAAACTCGTCTCTGTTCCTCGTTTGCTGTAAACTCGTCTCTGTTCCTCTGTCTGCTATAAACTCTTCTATGCTCTTTTGACTGATATAAACTCGCATCCACAAGATTCACAAAGACTAAACTTCACGTCTCTGTTCCTTATCTCAACATCAAAAAGCATACCAAAAATTCACTTCCAGCTCTTCTATTTATATACAACAGAACTCTTCAGTAGCAAATTACAAGGCCGACTTAGAATCTTTAACACTTCTTATTTTATTGGTCATTGCGTCCACTTATGATTCATTATGATTCCATACTTCACGGGTGTTTTCTACTTCACATTTTAAGGGATTGTGATCTTTCGAAGTCCTAGGCATCCAATATGGTTATTCCAGGCCTTCTTAAACGGACTACACCAGTCAGCAAGACTGGTGTCTTGCAGGCATTTCAGCAGTGCATCCTTCTGCAGGCATATACATTATTGGCTACGGGCATTTGTGGGCATCTCCTTCATACTGCTGGCATTGCCTTTATGTGCTGCAGACATTTTGAATTAATGTCTAAGAACATAGACCTTTGATGAATGATCATGTATATTTTGAGTCTGGCATGCTATTTGTTGACTTCAACGATAAACAATGCTTCTTCATACAACACTGTTTTTTGACTTGTCAAGGACATAATTTGTAGCCTGCTGACATTTACATTGATGCTGCGGGCATTTACTCGTGAACTGATCAACCAACTGGCTGAGTTTCTCGTTTTGACGTCAATGCCAATAATCTCAAACTTTGAATGTCAACAATCTCCCCCTTTGGCATTGATGTCAATTCACAACTCCCCCTAACAATGAGCTCTCTAAGACTTTCTCCCCTTTTGACATCAATGGCAAAGGTGGTGTCACTTTGCTCCTCCTTTGAGTAAGGGTGCCAACTTTAGATGGCTCCCCTCCTCACACACACAAAAGGAATAGTTTAATTCAAAAGGGAGATAACTCCCAACTTCTGTCTGAGATATACAAATGTATCTTTGGGCAAGGGTTTGGTAAAAATGTCAGCAATCTGATCCTTGGTGTTCACATGCTCCAGTTTTACTTGTTGTTCACTAACTTGCTCTCTAAGGAAATGATACTTGATAGGTATCTGTTTCGTTTTTGAATGCATGACCGGATTTTTAGAGATGCTTATTGCACTGGTGTTGTCACAATAGATTAATGTAGGCTGACTGTTGTCAACTTGAATTTCCTTCAATAGTTGTTTCATCCACAAGATCTGAGTACAACACTCAGCAGCAGCTATATATTCAGCTTCAGCAGTAGACAGGGATATGGATGTCTGCTTTCGGCTTGACCATGCTACTAAACAATTTCCCAAGAAGAATGCATTACCACTGGTGCTTTTTCTATCATCCAAACTACCTGCCCAGTCTGCATCAGTGTAGGCTGAAAGTTCAAACTGTTGATCTTTGGGATACCAAAGCCCAAGCTCAGAGGTAGCTTTGAGACACCTAAAAATTCTTGTAACTGCTACCACGTGCGATTCTCTTTGACATGATTGAATTCTGGCCACAATTCCAACTGCTAGCATGATGTCAGGCCTAGAAGCTGTTAAATACAACAGACTGCCAATCATTGATCTATAGTGAGTGGTATTGACCAATGGGGACTGATCATCTTTGCTGAGTTTGCAATTTGTAGTCATAGGTGTGCCTACAGGAGCACAGTCTGCCATCCCAAACTTGCTGAGCATTTCCTTTAGATAATACATACATAATTCATTCCATCAAACTTAGGAACATCTTGGAACTTGATCCACCCATCTCAGAGTGTGTAGGCTATGTATCATTTTGTTCTATATTTTAAAAGAATTTCAACTCAGGTATGTGACATAAACCAAAAAAGTAATGGCTCTTGTGCATAAATGAATGTTAAGAGATACGGTGGTTTTGCAGAGATGAGGTCATTCTGTTAAAGCTTGGGATGCTTCTAGTTTGAGTTGAATTGGCAGAATTTGAAAGCTGGGCATGTTTCACGTTTGAATTGAATCCACATGATTCGAAAATTGGTCACGTTTCACATTTGAATTAACTCTGCTGTATTGTGGCGTGTATCTTGTTTGAACTGAATCTAAATAATCAATTAGTTTTGCTTGTTTGAAATTTTAAATTGAATCTACATAAGTAAAAGCGTTGGCATGCTTCTCACTTGAAATGACTGTCTACATATTATTAAAAGGTCTGCATGCTTCTTGTTTGAATTGACTGCTGTAGCATGTCATGTTTTTCATATGAATTGAATCCTAATTTGAAGCAAGTTTAGTATGACTTGTGTGTATATTATAGTTTCAGAGATGATTTTTTGTTTTGTTTTGTTGCAGAGGTATTGAGGCCAAGCAGCCGAACTCTGCTATTAGGAAGTGTGCAAGAGTTCAGCTTATCAAGAATGGAAAAAAAATTGCTGCTTTTGTTCCCAATGATGGTTGTTTGAACTACATTGAAGAAAATGTAAGTCATGATTTCTTTGCCCTGCCTGTTATTTTTATTAAAATTTTGTAGTCTAACAAAGTGAAAATAGTATCTGGTTGTGTAGTTGTCAATCCCTATTGCTCTTGCATGTTGATGTTAATTGTTTGCCCTTACCTTCATTTATTAGGACGAGGTCTTGATTGCTGGATTTGGGCGAAAGGGGCATGCTGTGGGAGATATTCCTGGAGTTCGGTTTAAGGTTGTTAAGGTGTCTGGTGTATCTTTGTTAGCTCTCTTCAAGGAGAAAAAGGAGAAGCCACGATCATGAGCTATGCACTTATCCTTCAATGCATGGGTTTGGGGTGACTAGCTTTTCAGAGAAGTAGAGAGTTTTGTGAGCAGGCAGTTACATGATTTTTAAATACTTCTGGATATTTTTATTTTAATGAATTTTTGAATCAGGGTTTTTCATATTTAATCTTGTATTTAGTTTGTTAGCATGACATTGTTCACATTGGACTATGGTTTATGTTGCTATGGTAAAACTTATTCAACTCTGAGAAGTAGAAAGTTCTGCGAATGAGTTCTGGATACATTTATATAATGAATTGTGAGTCAGCATTTACAAAGTTTGGCATGACATTTTGGAACGTGTTTCACTGTTTGACTTCGAAAATAAGAGTATACACCAATAAAGTTCATTGTTGTTTGTTTAGTTGAAACCTAAGTCACAGGATTTGGCGAATTTTGAACCGAATTTCAAAGGAAAAATAAAATTCGAATTAAATTCGCCGAATTTTAAAAACGAATTTGAAACGAATTTTATCGAATTTGAATTTAAAGGCGAATTTAATAAAAAATTAAAAAATTAAAAAAAAAAAAAAACCCCCAGAAATTTCAGGTTTATTGTTTATTTTTTAAACTATTTAAGCATGCTGCATAATATATTTCATTTTATAAGTTCAAATTTATATCAATAGCATATTTTATTAACAATTTTATTATATATATATTTATATATATTCAATTTCAAGTCGAATCTCAAAAGAACCTCATCCAAAAATTTGAATTTGAACCGAATCAAATGGTTCTCGAACTCGAATTTGAACCGAATCAAATGGTTCTCGAACTCGAATTCGAATTCGAACCATGTGACTTAGGTTGAAACTACGATTAGTGTTTGGGAGTGTTAAACTACATATGGTTTTGGTGGCAGTTGAAAAGCATCTTGTGAACAAGTTCTGTATTGTTTCTACAGTAGTTGATATGCTGATGCTTTCGATTTCAAATATAGGTGGCAATAGAGCAGACCAAAATTTAAGTGAAATAAATTTTGCATTTTGGAGTGAGTCAATTTCGATTTGATTGAACAACCTATGTTACATTGGTACACAGTGAAGTTGCAGTGAAGATTCAACTCTTTATTATATATTCTCTAATGTGCAAACATGTTAGTCTTCTGCAGTAAGGCAAAAATATGTTCATCCGTTGTTAAGATAATAAAGCTCTGGATAGGAAAGGGGAGGGGGACATGCTCCCTTTTGCTGTTCAAGTTCATGTTCCTGAGGTGTGAAGGTATATATGGATGACCTGGAGAGAGTGTATATTATGGATGACTACGGCTGAGGATTTTGAAACTTCTTACATAACCCTACAGGTGATTATGTAGATTATAGTATCTTTGCAAGTTCTGACCACACTAAATTAAAATTTGTCTTCTAAAATTGAGGGAGGAAAGATTCTGTCCCTTACACTGTCTTTGCTTGATGCTTATTTCTGTGATAGCCATGAGTGCTGGGTTCTAATAGGATTTTGCAAAGATATTTGGTTGAAATCTAGTGATATAGCCACAAGAAATTCAACACTACAAGCTAATTGGCATCTTGTTTAAGTTTGTTCGTCCTTGTACACCCTTATTATACTATGATTTGTGCTTTGTGTCATGTCGTTTGCTGTTACAGTATTCATATAAACAAATTGATCATATTCCAGATATTAATGCACGTTCTGGTGTCAAGCCTGCTTTCCAAAGTCTAATTAACATGCTGAATTTGAGAAAAATCCAAAATGGGTTCAGACAATATCATTGGGTAATTATTTGGATGAGGTGAAGCAATATCTTCACATGCATTGTCTATTGTAGTATTTGGTTATATAAATATGCTACGATTATCAGGGTGTAATATATGATATTGGTTTGAAGTAGGGTCTAGCCTTTGTTCCAAAGATTTTCTCAAGTACTTTGTGGATCCGTGCTGATTGCTTACTACTAGAAGACAATATAAGTGGAATGATCTTACCAACGTTATTAATTAGACTGTCCTGATTGCGAGGTACAAGACTGTCTTAGGCTGATGCAAATAAAAGCCATTTAGACGTTTTGTTCTATTGCAACTGATGCCATAACTGCATATTTTGTTTGAAATAATTTGAGTCAATAAAGGAGCTGGTGCTGTGTTTAGCCGATTGGATCTGGTGCATTTATGGCTTTTATTTTCATGTTGAATTTCATTTCATCTTAAAAGTTATTTTAGCCATTGAGATATATATGGAGATATAAATGTCTATAGAGATATATTTGGAGCACTGAGTGACTTGAACGAAAACTTTGTGAAGAGCACATTTACTCCGATTGGAAAAATTGCATCTGCATTGTGTCTCGAAGGTGGAGAAAGCAAGGCTTTTGGTTTCTAATTGGATTATTATAAAGCTGAAATGATGATGGCCAGCTTGTTTTACAGCCAAATTGTATTCTTCGTCGTTTCTAGCTCTTCCTTGTAAACAATGTTCAAGATATACTTTTTCAGGTGTTATAAAATGCTTTAGTAAACATCAAGAGCTAGGGAAAGTGTGAAGTCGCTAAACTTCTCGGTTGCCGCTGTACAACTTAAAAGTAACAGGCTGTTTTCTGGACACTAGAATATCATCAAGTCTTGCGAGTATTATATATATATGTATACCATCTATAGCATCATTGCTGTTTTTTATATATATACACTTAATGACCGAAGATGTTATATATATACATACATATCATCCTTGCAATACTTCAGGGCCTACCTGACTTTTGGAACCTAGATCCTCTATGTTTTATATATACATATATCTCCTGGATATTGGTTGCTCGCTATTTTCACAGAAAATCCCTTGAAATCCTGAGAACATCTACAGCGGCCAAGTATTTTTATGGGGTAATCCGTCTGCTCTGAAAACAAAGCCCAACTTGGTGGGGACATTGAGGGCATTGAGTGAGGTCCAATTACGATCAATGGATAGCAGCAACTCAAGGATTTGACCCCTAGACCTTCTGCTGCAAGAAACAGCGCTCAATCACTTAAAGTTAACCCACCGATATATATATATATGAGTGAGTCTCAATTACGATCTATATATAACCCACCGATATATACATATATATATATATATGAGTGAGGCTCAATTACGATCTATATATAAGTGAGACTTGATTACGATCTATGAGTGGGTCTCATTATACCTGGAGATTTGACCCTGAGACCTGTTTGCAAGAAACAAATCTCAATCACTTAAGCTAACCCACCAATATACATATATATAAAATCCCCTTGAAACATAATGACTAACTTGACTTTTGAAAACCAAGAACCTCTGTTCTACAGGCATAATGACTTACTGCATTTAATATTTTTCTCTATTCTTTGAATATTTTCGTAGAAAACGTCATGGGCAGTATGATTCATACTTCTGACGGTATCATTTGTATTTAAAATAGAACACACGCTTTATTCGTCTATGAAGATTCCTTCAAGAGTGTTTTTAAAGTCAGATTCCTTCCAAAAGTATGCTTAAAGCCAGATTCCGTAAAAAACTTGTATAGTGTTTTCCTGCCCTAAACGACCTTTTAAATCACATCAAACAGAATCCTTGAAAGACTTGTATAGTATTTTCCTGCCCTACGTAACTCTTTAAATCACATCAAACAAATTGGTCGTTTGGTAGTCAAATTTTAAACTAACTTCGATGCACAAAATCTGTATTTTAAGCTAACTTCGATGCACAAAATCTGTACTTAGTATTAGGGCATAACAGCTGGTATCAATGCGACAGCTCAAGCTAAAACTTTTCCATGCCCATAAAATTGTCATTGCTGTTGGGATTTGCCACAGCAGAAAACAAAGCAAATAAACCTGCTATAGAGCTTGTTTCTATTGGCCATTCTTCTCTAGGTTCTGGGAGTTCATCCTCCCTCTCATCCTCTTATGTGGAGTGGAGCCAGTGTTTTAAAATGAACCGAACTGTAACTGGCTGGGTCGGCCGGTTAAGTACCAAATGTACGGGACCAGCATTTGAACTGGTTCGGGGACTGGTTCTGTACTGAACTGGCCAGTTCGGTATGGAACCCGTCTTAAGCTGGTCTGAGCATGGCAGGATAACCGATCTGGGTAAATTTCTTCCGAACTATGTGTTGTCTGTGCACATCGATTCTTGGTGTGTCTGTCATCCTGCATCTGTTTTCCATATTGGTTGATCTTTTAAACTCCAACTAACAATATTCCTTGGATTTTATGTTTGTATTAGATTGATTTTTCACATACAATGATTTTTTTAGTTAGTCTTAATATCCAACAACCTTCTTTCACTAATCGCTATGGCCAATAAACATCAATTTCCTACATTTTGGTGGTTGTTTACTCTTTATTTGGAATTAAACACCAATCATAGACCAAATAACTCAAGTGGCTTACTTCTAGTTTCTTCTTGGACCAAGTTTCACTGCTTCTGCCCAATATTTGTTTGGCACTGCCTATTGGTCTACCAACTTTCAGTTGTCGAACATGCTTGCGGTGTAGCAAAAAGTAAACAAAGATGGTATAGCATGAAGAGGACTATGCATGTGTATTTATTCCTTCTTAAGAAGGGTAGTAGCTTACCACAAACCTTTGCAGGAATATTGTTTAGTACGTGCACAACAGAGTATCAAGTGCTTCTGCCCAAATAATTTTTGGGCACCGCCCATCGGTGTAACGTGCACCGGTGTTAAAAGCCTATTATATCATCTACGTTTTTTAAAAACCAACAGCCTCTTTTTGCACTGTCTAATTGTCCAATGTTTACCACAATATAACATCATCTATTTTTTTGAAAACCGATCGTTATTGTAGTAGCTTTGTATCCATTGCTCCTGTTTCTTTGCTGAAACTTGCTTTTGGCTTTGAATTTGGCAGCAACGCATTTTCATAGGTTTATCCAAAACAATTGAACTGCTTCCACCTTCACTTCAACAATTGGCTTTACAATATATCAAATGTAAGTTTGGTAGAGATTCAGAAATAATTTTATTCGTACTCAGAAATGTTCAAAAGTTCGGGGCGGGCCTTTCAGGGTAACTACGACATATTTTTCATGCACTTTCTCTACCGATTGCCAGCAATTGATATGATAAACCTTTGCTAATTTCAGTTATGTTCTGAAATCAAATTTTCTTATTCCAACTTCATAGGATGAAGTAAAAGTTTCAGGCAAAGAGGCTTAACTTTTATTTGATATATCATATAAACTCATCAACCTTATGCTTAGAGCATGTGCATTTGCTGCATCTTGTACTTGCAGAAGTACGTCTTTATTAGCATTTTATCCATTGATTCGTTCACGCACATCGACAATGGTTACTTGCATTATTGCCCTCCTATTTTTGTATCCTCGTTATTTGGTTTTCCTTCTGTTTTCCACGTCATCACTGCCAACATCTTTCTAAACTCGAAGATTGGTATTATTTGTTGTTTGCACCATTATAATTGTGCCCCTTACTATTGGTAGCGTGGGAAGGCATTACATCATTCAAATTTACCATTTTGATTTCACCACCCAGCAAGCACTCAAACTGATTTTTTCTCTATGTTAAGTGGCCATATTGATATTACCCACCAACCACAAATTTTTCTTTTTTTGAATGCAACTTCCAACAAACAAAAATGCAATTTTTACATTTTCAAGACTTATCTTTGACGTTCTTTTAGTTTTCTTGTTCAACCTGATTTATTTTCCGTCCAATCTTTTGCTTCACACTGCAGGTGACTATTAGTACCTCTGTCAACAACTGATGTTTCAAGCAACCACATGACTTTAACTCTTGCTGTTGTTGTTGTGTGCTATTGACACATTCCCATGATATGCTTTTCATATTGTTACTAATTTTTAATCTGACTTGCGTATACACTTTTCTTTTGCCTGCCCTGTAAAGGACAGCATAACCCGTTTGAACTGTTGGCCTGTGGGCCGAGCATTGTTGCCTCGTTGGGCCACAACTTACAATCTTGTTTAACATTGCAGCCATTTTATAAAATATGCAATATTGCATCACCGTGATTTAGGCCACAATCATGCTGCCATTCATATATATATATACCTTTATTTTTATGTTTCTGGTCTTGCCGCCGTGCTGTTGTGGTATGCATCTTGCCATGCTGATTGCGACTCTGACCTGTCGATTTTTCTTTCAAACCCCAATTTTATTTTTCTTCTTTGCCATTGTCAAGTCTTTTGTACAGCTTTTGCCGAGTATTTTTTTGTTCCGCCTTTGTTTGTCCGAATATATTGGTTAGACCTGTTGGTGCCGAACAAGTACATTCACCATCATCGTTAATTTCTCTTTCGCTGTCAAAGTTCCTGTCATTATGGTGTTGTTTGTGCAAGTGTAGTCTACTGCAAATTTGTGCGAACGGTTGATTGCCATTTTTTTGTTTTACTAATTATTAATTTTCCTTACTTTAAAGCTTTAGGATACATCCTAATACATCAGACCTTAAATATATCGAACAGATTGAGATAAAGAGTGAGTCAATGGGAGATTGGTCATACAATACCTTCACAGAAGTTCCTCGAAGGCAAAAGATACTTGCACAGACTAGATGATATTGCACCAAGACATTATTCTATCATGTGGTATTGGATGTGACAACTAGATTGAAAGCTCAAGTTAGTGTGCTTCAAATCATATCAAGTCATTGATCCCATATAGCAACATGCCCTAGCATTAATGGATATTTGTGATCCGTCACTAAAACACTAATCTGTGTTTTGGCATCACTGTGAGTTGTGAGTTGGATGTGCAGGACATACTTGAAACAAATAAAATAGCTCAACGTCACGTGGTAAAAATAGACCATTTGTATTCACTACAATGGAATAAAAGTCTTGTCTCTACCTTTTTCTAAAATGAACTTGATTGCTCTCTATTGGCAACTCTAGATGTTGTCATGCTTAAGGGTAACAAATGATAAAGGTGGGCAGTGCAAATATATTGTCTCTATTCAAGTAGGACATTTGGTTTTAAAGTTAATTCATCCACAACTATGGATGGAAGATATGCATGCTAGTGTAAGCAAAAAATTGAATGGAAAATATGCATGTTAGTGTAAGCATGGATAACACAAATTTGAGAGTAAGGGTGATTGGAAACTCGATATTTTTTATCCATGATATTGATCATATTTGCATTTAAGGCCTATGTGCCTAAACACGAGTTTGAATCTCATGACACCAAAATTTACATTATCCATTATTGCAATTTGATCCATGCAATTAGTTTTTGCAGTGTTACAAACATCGCCGATATATCGGCAACATCGCGATATATTGCGATGTCAACTCACTGGCGATATATCGCCTCGATATTTTCTTCGATTTTTTCCCGATTTGATTGCGATATTTGCCAATTTTTTCTAATATATAGCGATATTTGTCGAGTTTATCGCGATATTTGCTGATTTTATGGCGATATTTGGCGATTTTTTTGAATATATAGTAATTTTTGTATTTTTTATTTTGCCGATGTTTGCCGACAGTTTCGCTGATAAATCCGATAATTTCTTTTTGGACCCTTGGCGATATATTCGCCGACACGATATTTGTAACATTGGTTTTTGGGCTCTATGTGAATTTAAATGGTGTTTACATTGATACCCAATGCTCAGTCCTCTTGAATGATTAGAGAAATGAATTCCATGAAGTGCAGATTTCCTCAATCCATCAAATAACATCATGCAAGCTCACCTCTCATCTTAAGTATTAGAAAGTAGTCCGCTGCTTGACACTTTTCAACCAGGTCTTTACAACCACTTCCATCAATCATTGTTTGTAATAATTTGGAAATCCGAACTCACTTATTTCAAACACAAAATGGTCCCTAATGCTTTCAATCTCTTTCCACCCATGGATGGTGAATTCAATAAACAAGTGCTTTAACATCAGAAAGAGTCCATAGTTGCATATCGGTGACTATCGAAAAAGAGAAGTAATTAAGGTGGTGAAAGCACATTTTATTGACTATCCTTTTTTCCTTAGAGATATAGTAGGACTTGTGTATCCTTCAAACATATAGATGTGACAAACACCTTGCATATATGAAGATGCTAGACTAGTTTGTCTATGTCTACATTGAATCCTTTACCATTTTTAAAATGAAGTAAAAACAAAGGTGGTGACTTGACTTAAGGTACATTTTCCATATCCAAGAGTGATTCGGCTAGTATTGTTATTCTCGCATGCCCAAAAGATTATAACCTTTGACTTTGCATAGAATTTTGCATGCTTAATAAGGTAATTTTTTAGGATCCCCTCCCAATGCCTTTTACTAATGAAAACCTTACTAATGTTTAGGAAAAAGCCCAATGTTAATCCTTCTAGATGGATTCAATCTATATCATAAGTTAGTGTTTAAAGGAAGGATCAAACAAAAATGTATTGTTATTCTCGCATGCCCAAAAGATTATAACCTTTGACTTTGCATAGAATTTTGCATGCTTAATAAGGTAATTATTTAGGATCCCCTCCCAATGCCTTTTACTAATGAAAACCTTACTAATGTTTAGGAAAAAGCCTAATGTTAATCCTTCATAGATGGATTCAATCTATATCATAAGTAAGTGTTTAAAGGAAGGATCAACCAAAAATGATCCTTGTGATAGGATGATATTATTGTTATATGATCATGCCCTTTGGCTTGACCAACACACCTACTTGTTTTCACTGCATCATCATCAACATAGTTAAGGACTTATTTGATAAGTTCCTTGAGACATACCAAGATGATTGGGTATTGTATGGAGTTTTAAATAATCACGCTACACAATTTGGATTGTTGTTACAACGTTTTAGTGATTTTGATGTTTCTCAAACTTAGTAAGTGCCTAGTCTTCTTTCCTTTAGAGAATTTATTGGGTCACATCATCTTCTGTGAGGCGTTACATGTTTTGCTTGGAGTTACAAAGATGTTCTTAGTGGCACTAACATAAACATTGTTGCATTGTCACGAATTTGGGTTCACACAAACTAAATTTGAAGTAAAGGAAGTATGTATCAATAAAGGAATTTTAACACGAGATGGCACAATAGTGTGTTAATATAAATATCTAGTTATTTTTTTACACAAGGGAAACCAATTCAAACTCATTGCATAATTGAAAGACACATATTAGCTAAATGAAGATCTATGCAAATAAAGCAATGCCACCTCCACAAACCTAGGATTGTAAAATGTTTTTGCAAGGACCCAAACACTCCGTTTAAACTCTCTCAATGCTTTGAAGCAACCTATAGACCAACATATAGAATATTAGAAAACGCTAGAGTATGATGCGCATCTTACTAATAACAAAGACAAATTGAGATGGCAATGGTTCTAAGGGGGTGCTCGAGTCAAGACACACTTGTATTTAGTAATATGTGGGGTCAATGCCAAGCTCCTCCTCTTGGCCTCCAAGGATAAATTTGGCCAAAACACATCGACAAGGGTCATGAAAGTGATGGCAACACCCCAAGGTGACATACAAACCCATATGCTATAGGAAACAATGCTCTTTTCGAAACATAACTCATGTTACATGTGTGCTCTAGGGATTAACCTAGTACATCCGATAGGAGATCAATGATGTGTTACACATAATCAAACCCTTGCTAATTATGACATGAACATGACCAATTTTGCTAAATAACTAAGCCATGCAATTCATAATAACTAGATTTATGCGTTGGCACGGAATATCAATATTAATTAGGCCAACCAAAGAGCTATTATGTTGTAACCAATGCGGTATATAAGATGGATAATAAAAAAATCACTCAACACATGTCTAGATGTCATATTTGCGAATAAAGGATTTTCCACTAGTGTGATGCAAAGTAGATAAAGATATATCACCCAATTGCCTTGTAACTTAGGACAACTGGATGTAAATAATTATTTAATGTTGTGTGAAATACACTACTTTGCTCTATAGGTGAACCTCTACCTTAGTGAGAGGAGGCGCATTTCTATAGCCTGGGTGGGGGAAATGTTCGTTTGTCCTGTAAAAATAATAAAATAATAAAATAATAAAATTTAAAATTTAAAATTTTAAAAATAAAAATGCATGCAATGTGTAGTAACATAGTGGAACTTGTGTGTGTGTGTGTGTGTGGTGGTGGTGGTGGGGGGTGGGCGGGTAGTGTTCGTCTGTTCCATTAAAAAAAAGAATGCATGCATCTGTGTGCTTAGTGTTATAACATAGTGGTGAGAGGGATGTGTGCTATAGTTTAGCATTGAAAGTTTTGCAAATATGATCCCTCTCGGCGCTTTGTAGAACCAGAGTTAGATGGGTCTATACTTGTTTACATGGTGTGTGATGCAACACGATACAAACTAACTACTAGTGCGTTTAGTGTGATACAACTAAACCACGAGATCAAATAACGGGCACACTAGACTTCTTTCCTATGTGCTCAATCCAAGATCATGACTGCATTAGAAGAAGCGTGACTTGAAACCCATTTGTATTTTGTCATGCTATAGATGGTATAACTCTTAAAGGAAGTAAATCAACTTTAGCTTCTCATATGTAATACATTTAACATACTTTAAACAATATATGAATTTCTTCTTGTATTCTTCCACGAACATATAATCATGCTCAAGTTCATGGAAATCCTTTCTTGGAAGTTGTTTTCTTTTCTTTAATCCTCTTTACTTATTTGTATGTTCCCACCACAAGGAAGCCTTATATGTGAGATTATACATGGCTATCTTTACCTTCATATTTTTGTATCAATCATGGATTGGAAATATTTTCTCATTTTGAACAACCATATCGCTTTTGTTTCGTGTTTATTGTTCTCTTCCAAATAAAAAATGGGTGGTTTGGTCTCATAGACCTCTATTTGTTAATCATCTCAAATATATTTCTCTCTCTTATGCCTATATCTTTATTAATGGGTTTTATCAAAGGATTCTATTGATACAAAAATTTCCATGTCAGGGGATTCTAGAGAGGAGGAATAAGAAGAGTCAAATGATTTGTAGTTCGAGTGGTTGTGAGGAAAAGTTGTTACCCTCCCCTCATTGGTTCAAATCACACTTTGTCACATGTTGAATGTTGATCATCTATATATGATCTATTCATGAATGGTTGACTTGGACTTGTGCTTTGAAGAATCTAAGGGTTTACCATGGGTACCATCCTTAGAATGAGGGGGATTGCTTGGGTGATTTCTCTCATGTGTTACCTCAGTTGTTGATCAACTATATATAATATATTCATGAGTTGATGATTGGTCTTGTGCTTTGAAGAATATAGGGTTTACCTTGGGTACCATCCTTAGAATGCGGGGAAGTGCTCAAGCAATCTTTTTCGGGAAACCTTATATATAATCTAATTCTGATTTGTAGTTCAAGTGCTTGTGAGGAAAAGTTGTTACCCCGAGCCTCATGGGTTTAAATCCCATTGTCACATGATGATCATCTATATATGATCTATTCATGAGTGGTTGGCCTGGACTTGTGCTTTGAAGGATCTAAGGGTTTACCCTAGGTACCATCCTTAGAATGAGGGGAAGTGCTTGGGTGATTTCCCTAAGGATATGTTACCTCAGTTGTTGGTCAACTATATATGATATGTTCATGAGTTAATGGTTTGGTATTGTGCTTTGAAGAATAAAGGGTTTACCTTGGGTACCATCCTTAGAATGATGGGAAGTGCCCCTACAGTTTCTTTTGAAAAACACTATATATATATATATATATAATTCTACTTCTTTTATCTCATATTATTTCGTTTAATTGTAGTTTTCTTTATATCTCCACTAAGCCTTTAAATTGATCACTAATCCTACTATGCTTAATTTGGACCTTTTGTGATTGCTCAATATCTTTTTTGCAACTACAAAATTGATTCCTTAAGCTCCTCATGGACCATGTCAATTTATTCATATTCCCTTGGTTCCTATGCCCATTTGATTCCATATTCATATTTTTGTTGATGATATCTTTAATATGGACATCTCCATGGTAGGTCTAGGCATCTCAAGAATCATCCATGTTGACAACTGACTCTTCATATAAAGGATAAATTCCCTATGTAGAAATTTATGAATATTCAATAGCCTATTTTAGGTACTTATCCATATGAATGTCACCACCATTAAACGAGGCTTCCAACAAACAAAAGATGATAAAAAGTAAACACATGATATATCTCATTGTGCTAAGAAGAGTCACATGTGGTTGGCTTGGAAATTTGACAATCCAAAATGCCAATTGCATAATCTCCAATGTATTCAACAAATACAAGATCACTAAAACAAAAGCTTGAGATGTTTGTTAAGCATTCCAAAAGTCGATAACTTGGTTATTTTTGTTGGAACCTATGGTTTGTCAGTAACCTCACCTTGTCAGATGCGGGATTCGACTATTGAAGGGAGATAACCATTGACTAAAATATGAAGTAACTGTGTCCACTTTGGGTCCTCCGACCCACGATCTATGGACAATTATAATTACCTTGGATTTTTTATTCCATCTTTTATGGATCGTTGTAACAAACATGGTCCCACGACTCTTGGGTTGGGCTTCTAACCGAACCTATCTATAGATAGCCTTCTTGGATAGTTTATCAATAACAACACATCACATCATGGATCATTAATCCTGTGCTTAAGTGCGATTCAGTTTCTATAGACACCATCGTTGGTCATCTGGAAATATTTTTTCTCCTCTCCAACATGGTATCAGAGCCAAGGTTTTTGTGGCATGGATTTTGCAAAATGAGAAGAGTTCCATGCGTGGTTTTATGAACTATATTTTATTTATATGGTTGAGGAGAATGGTGAATCGTTGAGTTTAACCAATGTACCCTAACTTTGGTGTGATTTGAATTTTCTATGTATATCATAATCAATGCATTGTTGAAATTCTATAGGCATGAAGATGTAACCGTCACGAGGATGGTGAATAGTGGTGTGCCTTAGATGATGAGTTATGGAAATGTCTTGAGTGTTATTTTGGTGGAGCATTGTCATTTGATTGAGTGCTTGATTTGTGAAGCATATTGACATGTGGTCGATGGAGTATTGAATGACAACAATTTGTTCAACTAATGACTTCTAGAGCCGTCGACTAGAATATTCAACCAATGGATGACTTGCATCTCAAAGCTGTCAACTCAATGAATTTATAAATACCATCGACTGGTGACTAGTACTTGGCTTGATTTCCTTTGGCAATCGACTTATTGAGCCATCGACTATTTGGCATTTAGTTGACTAGTATATGCTCGACTAGTGCAAATTGAGACAATCGTGCTTTGTCTATGCATTGAAATCCTATCAAACATGGGTATGATTGACGAAGATGAATCCCTTGCTTTCTAGAAATTGTAGGATATTCATGCAAAGAAGGCCATTTCCTTGGAAGAATCTCATAGTTGAATTTGTCAGGAAGTAGAAGACTTGCATAATTTTGTTGTAGAGTTACAGACTGAGAATGAACGACTGAAGAATGAATTTGAGACAACCCATACCTAGTTGGAATAAGAGGATGCTCTCTTTCAAACCGGTATTTTGCAGTAGTTTGATGAGAAATATCGACAGGTTTATGTGCTAGAAAGTACCATGGAAAGCATTTTCCAGAATTTGGTAGACAAATTTGAAGATAAGTCCGTATTGGTTAATTATTTCGAAGTAGAGGTGAAAGCCCTCTCTCGTGAAGATCTTGATGGCTTGAAGACGAAAAATTGATAGACTGGAAGCATAGAATGTCCAAGTGACTAATGAGGAATCCCACTTGTAGGCCTCTGTTGATGAGCTTCGTGAAGAAGTTGCCCCTCTTCAAGAAGGCAATAATCGATTGTTTGAAGAATATCAAACTTTGAAAGAAGATTATGATGCTTTGTTACTGCAGTTCTAAGAAGGACGAGGCTATCAAGGAATTGTAGGATTGAAAGCATAGTCTTGAACAAGAGGTTTGTAGATTACTGAGAAAAAAAATGTTGAGCATCGAACAGATGAGAAGAAGACTGTCTAGATATTGACTTTTATGCAAAAGACTGTCATTGTTAAGCCGACATGCTCACCCATTACTTCTTCCACCTTTGACGCTCTTTATTGTAGCCTAGGAGTTTGTGATTAACTGATAGTAACAAATATGTTGATGATGTTGTTCTTTCATCACATGATTTGTGGGTTACTAATGATGTTGTTTCTCCTAGTTTTGAAAAGCATACTACAGGTATTGGGTCCTGACTGTTGAACAAAATAGGATAACGGAGGAGGACTTGGGAACAATGGATAGGGTATTGTTGTTCCTATTACCCTCAAATTGATGACATATAGAGTTGGTCTTGGATATGATGGTGCTACACCTAGTTTTACTAACACGAGTATATTGTTGTTTGTTGTTGGAGGTGTCCAGATTGATTCACTGGAACCAATTGTGAAAAGTGTTGAGAATATCGATGCCATGGTTGTCATAGATGAACCGGAAGTTGAAGATGTTGTTGAAGATGACACTATTTCTAATGTGTAGGGATGTTCTGCTCCTTTCAATGTACCAGAACCTTATCTTGCCACACATGTTATACTAGAAAAAAAATATGTTGTTGTAAATGTAACTTTGAAAGATATTATGTTGTATATTATTATTGTATTTTGTTGTACCCCCATCGGAGATAACTTTCCTTTGGTTTGGATGTCATTATTATGTTTGGTCATTGAGGTAAAACCTCCGTTGTAAGTTGGGGAAGTAGTCCCCAAGATAAATATAATAAAATTTCTTTTTGAGTCTCCCTAGGAGAAGTCGTCCTTGTTAGGTTAGGAGGTTGGCCTAGTTAGGTTTTTAGGTCAGTCACATGATGTGTATAAATAGGGAGGAACCCTTCCTCATTTAGACACACAGTCACTCACTCTCAAGTGCGCATTAGGAGAGTGGGGACAAGTTTTCTAGAGGAGAAAGAGAGAGAGCTGCATAAGACTTCTTATTCTTGGTGTTTTCCATCTTGTGATATTGTATTAGTGATGAAACTATTTTGAGGAAGTTTGCGGTGTTTTCTCCTTTATGGTTTCCCCAAGGAAAATATTTGTGTCTTGTGTATCTTGTTATTCTTTTAGATAAAGATACTAACCAATTTGAATTAAAGTAGAAAAACTAACGTGGTATCAGAGCCACTTTCAAAGAAGGCATTGTGCAACAACGAAAACTAGGGCTTCCTAGTTCAAGGTCTTCTCTCCACAGATCATCGTGAAAAGAGGGACATGATAACTCACCCTAGGAGGGCACATCTTTTGGAGGAAGCATAATCAAATTTGGATAATTTTCATTTTGACCCAGACACTAGTGCTGGGAGAAAACTAGGGCATCAAGATTTTGGTGTTTTCCTTCATCAATCTGGAAAATGGAGTACATTAGGAAACTCTCCCTAGAAGGGCGTATCTTTTTGTGGAGTCAGAATTTAGTTCTGAGAATTTTCATTTTGGCCTCATCTCTACTACCGAGGGAAACAAGGGCATCGAGTTTTTGGAGTTTCCCTCCATCAAATTTTGCAAAGGACCTCATTAAACAACTCACCTCAAGGAGGCACATCTTTGTATCCAGACATAGTCTCAAAATTCCAAGTTTGAAAAATTAGGGTTTCTCTATGGAACCCTAGGTCAACCAGCTCCAAAATCAACTTGGGCATCTCAAATTGGTAAGATCTAAATATCTGTTATTTCCATTTGAGGTTCTCATTTCAAAATGACTCATCACACCCAACTTGATGATAAGCTTGGGGGAGCTAACAACTTCCGAGTATGGTAGTATAGGATCTCCATGATCCTTGAAGAAAACGATGTGGATAAGTATATCAGTGGGGAAGTTCCAACTCCAGAGGGAGGTGAAGCTAAGGATATCCACAAGAATAAATTGGTCAAGTCCAAGAGAATCATTGCAAATTCTATTAAGGATCACCCCATCCCTCATGTGTCATCTTTGAAGACACACAAGGAGATGTTCGATGCGTTGTCAACATTATTTGAAGGGAAGAACATCAATCAAAATATGACATTAAGGAACCAACTCAAGAATGTGAAGATACAAAACTCAGAGACCATACAATCATACTTCACAAGGGTTTCCCAAATCAAGGAACAACTCGAAGCAGTTCAAGAGAAGGTAGAAGAAGGAGAGATTGTCATGATCACCTTGAATGGTCTCCCAAGATCATGGGATTCATTCATTCAAGGAATATGTGCCAGAAAGAAGTTGTTCACTTTTAAAAGACTTTGGAAAGAATGCACACAAGAAGAAACTCGACTCATAACAAGAGAAGAGAAGATGGGAGAACCCGAAGATCAAGCTCTCACAATTCACACCAGAAGAAATCATGGAAGAAGGAGGACCATCATCACAACAAAAGGGAGGACCCTCATCACAAAAGACAAAAGAAACCCAAAAGTGATCTATCCAGTATTAGATGTTACACATGTGATGAGAAGGGACACTACTCTGGAGATTGTCCTAGAAACAAAGGCTCCTCCAGCAAGAAGTCGAACAAGAAAAGACATCACGCTCACACTGCTAAAGATGAAACAACGAAAAGAATTAGAGTGATGAGGAAAATGTACTTTAATACAGAAGGATTCAACCCATGACAAAGAAGAAAATCTTATCCATCTCAGTATTTGGATAAGAAGGGATGCAATTGTGAATGAAGAAGTGACATTCAGATTTAGAACCAGTATGGAGTCCCATGTGATTTATGGTATAGAAGACTTGCTCAAGCATGAGCAAGACATACACTTCCTTAGAATCAAACGATGAAGTAGAGCACACTGTAACTCCTGCACGGAGACAAAGATAAAGAGGGAGTCCACCAACCAAACAAACAAAGATAAGTGCTTAAATTGTCATTTCCTATATATCTAGTTACTTAAATGATATTGTTTAGTTGTGTACATATTTATAGTCAGTTATGCATGATTGGGTGTCTGCATTTATGAACATTATACTAATAACTTGCCTGTGATAAGTAAGTAGCCTATGGTGTTGAACAACATTCCATTTCTACTTATCTAGAATGAAACCTCTTTCTTGACATATTGAGAGTAGTGCACACTCTTAATAATGTTCTGGTAGAGATGGAAGGCATTTAGAAAGTTACTGTATATATACGAGATATGGACAAATATTGCATGGGATAAGATAGCTACATGATTCTGTGAAAAATGTTTTTATGCATAATAACTTATCATTATTAATACATTTTGGAAATTATGAAATGTTTCTAATCATGCTACTGAATTTGACTTGTAGGAAAGATCGTGTACAATCACCTACAAGAAAAGAAGTGATGATGGTTCAACTAGAAAACTCACTCCAAAATGAAGAGGAACTTGAAGCTCCTAGGAACAAAGACACGATGATGGAAGAAATAGCTTTAGAATAATCATGATATGACCAAGCCACAAAGAGTGGTAGATCCACCTCGAGAGATGAAGACCCTCTTGGGAACGAGAGATCATCCAAGATGAAGAAAAGTATGACGAAACTTCCAAATAAAGTAAGATTCCTCGGACACACTCCAGTTTTGTGACACTGTTGTGTGACATCATTGATACATATCCTTCCATCTGTGAAGAAGCAACCGAATGGAAGGATACTATGAGTACCAGTTGATCATGAAGAATGTTTTCCAGGATGTGGCCTTGAGACCTGAAGGGAAGTCCGTAGTATCTTCCATATGGATCTATAAGACCAAGCATGCGATAGATGGAAACATTAGGAAATACAAAGCAAGATTCGTGGTTTCTCTCAGAAAGAGGGAGTAGATTATGGCAATACGTACTCCACTAAATAAACACACTTCTCTAGTAAAGTAGAAGTATCGAGCAAAGAACCACATGTGCATAGAAGCCTTTGTAGAGGATTAAAAGGAACCCACGGGACAACACATACATTTGCTTGAAGAGCACCTAGAGTGATGGAAATATCAACCTTTGCTACAAGGTTGAAGATAGAAGCCTACAAATGACGAAAAACTCATATATGGGTGCAAGAGGAACTTTCAACAAAGTTTGAGATGGAGGATCTTGGTATCCAATGACCTTAAGAGATGACATGGATGGATACATTGAAGATCAGTAGTCGAGGAGGTTACTTGTCACTCTAGTACAGAATGTTCTGATACATAGAGTACAAAATGCATAGGGACGATGGTGCTTTGCTTCAGAGCGAGTGACTAGAAAATATATCAGAGTTTGAGAATATTGAATTTTTGCAACATGATGGACAACTTCCTACTGAGATTAGGCTTTACGAACAGTAAAGTAGATTCCAACCTTTACGACAAGGTAGAAGGTGAAAGACCGGTGATAATCCTGCTATATGTTGATGACCTGTTTCTTACATGTGAGAATGAACTCATTATAGATGCAAAGAGGAGGCTTGCGGCTGAGTTCGAGAGGAAAGAATTAGGGATGATACATTACTTATTAGGCGTGGAGGTGTGGTAGAGTGCGGATGGGATCTTCCTTGGTTAAGGAAAGTATGCATGGAGATTCTGAAGAGATATGAAATGTTGGACTGTAAGGCGATGGCCACACCTATGGAATCGAACTTGAAGCTACTGTGTGATGCTTGACTACTATAGCTATTGGTTATCCCTCAATTATGTTTAAAGGGGGGAGATTTGTAGACCTTGATGAGGTAAACCAGATTGTTGGATCGACTAAACTATGTTCAACTGCATTATTTGTTGGTATATTTGATTGAGTATTGTTGCGAGTACCTAATAGAGAAAGGTTGTATTGCTAGAGAGAGGCTACCTATACTTATTACATTGTTGTTTGTTGTATAGTGGACTAATTGACTGAGACTATATTTGAACAACAATGTTGCAAAACATTTGGATGACTGCATTGAGTTTGATGATGACCATGATAGTGTTCCAGACTTCTATGAGGAGTGTTTACTGTGCCAATGATTGATCTTTGGTGTGATACTTATGTGTTGTTATACCGTTTTTTTATCAACATTTGCAGTTCATATCAAATTAAGGGGGGGATGTTGTATAACTTGCTCTTTCCTCCAAGCTAAGTTTATGGGGGGGTTGGAACCTACGGTTCATTAGTAACCTCACCTTGTCGGATGCAGGATTCAACCATTGAAGGGAACCAATTGCCGACTAAAATATGAAGTAACTGTGTCCACTTTAGGTCCTTCGACCCACAATCTATGAACATTTATAATTACCCTTGATTTTTAATCCATCTTTTATGGATTGTTGGAACCAACTTGGTCCCGTGATTGTTGGGTTGGGATTCTACCCAAACCTATTTATAGATAACATTCTTGGTTGGTTTATCAATCACAACACATAACATTATGAATCATTGATCCTATGCTTAAGTGCAATATGGTGTCTATAGATACCACCACTAGTTATCTGGAGATGTTTTCCATTCTGCTGTTTATCTTCCTTCTACAATTTTTCCATTCAAAGTGTTCAAAAATAATTTGAAGGCCGACTTTGAAACCAAAAAAGGATTTTGATGTCTACTTATTTACTAAATTTGGAGGCATTTACTATTTTGTTTTTACCCCCACATATTAGCAATACTTTTAAAAAAGCCAAAACTAGTATAGGGCCAATTTGGTAGAATTTATTTTTGTAATAACCAAAAAAGGACTTGTACAACTATGCTCTCCTATGTGTAAGATCTTTTGCGACTTTTTTCATGTTTTTAATGACTTATAAGCTGATGCTAACTCCTACATGGATGACAAATAACTTTTGTCCTGTGACTTTTGAGGCAATGATTTGGAGGGTTCTACAAAACTTAAACAAATATGTTTGAGATGATATTACTCTTTCATGAATTGGATGCATCAACGTAATTTATAGTTGGTTTGAAGTAGAGTACGTTTTAGGCTTAATGCTTTGTTTTTTTAAGACTTCTCTTTTGTTATCATTGTGTATATGATGAATTTCCCATTAAGTGACTATTAGCTCAAAAAATGGCTTAGAATAAAATTGCATAGTTATAAAAAAACACATTTATGTATCTTGGTTCTTTTCTCAATGCCCTACTCTTGATGTGCAATTTCTTGATATCTAAATTTTGTTGATGTCCAAACTCCTTGGTTGATTTATTTAGTCTGAAAATCGACATATAGTCAATTTTCAATGTTTTTGTAAATGTCCAAACTCCTTGGTTGATTTTCTTTAATTTGAAAATCTACATGTTTCCAGTTTTCAATGTTTTTGTAGATGTACAAACACAGTGATTTTCTTTAGTTTGAAAATATACATGTTCTCAATTTTCAATGTTTTCATCGGATACATTTCTCAATGTTTATTTACCTAGTATGCCCAACATAATATGCAATTTTCACTTTATTTGTAATTTCCACCTAGGTAAGTTTGACATTTTGATAAAAGTGCTTTACTTAAAGTGCACTTTGCACACTTCGACAATTTTCCCAAATTTCTTAGCTTCCCTATGTGCCAATAGGAAACCAAATTTGTTTTTGAATCCTCCCAATGTCTAAATTTATTGATTTTCAATGTACCAATAGTCAACCAAATTTGCTCTTGAACTCTCCCATATTCCAAACACTAGTACTTAACCAAATTGTCTTGCTTAATCAATTCTCAAGATTCCCTAAGTTTTAAAAGATTATGTCTATTTGAAGTGATGACCTCAATTTGCAAGGTAAGTTCCTTTACCAACTCAATTGAGAATTTGTATGCACATTTGGAACACATCCTTTCTCCTCTTACATTTGGAACACATCCTTGCTTAAAGGAAATAAATCCCAACAACTTCTGTAACTCCGACGACTTTGTCAAAGCATTAAATAACCATGAAGAATTTTTTTATCAATTAATGTTATAAACAAGGTTTATTAGAAAAATATTTTATGTTGGAATTATATATATATGGTGAATTGAAGGTTGCATGAAAGAGTGTGTGGCATTTATATGCCTATGGTGATTCTTCGCATAGAATCTTCGTCTTTATGAATTGTACATTTTAATAGTTACATATAATTTATATTATATGTCACTATATCTATATACGTTACTTTATATTCATTACATTGTCTGTCCTTTCCAATGATTTGTCCCCAAAATATTCTTGAAATAATAATCATTACGTGATTCCTTTTCAAAAGCATCATCTTGTTGATTTTTTTAGCATTTAATTGTTTTTAACTTTTTAACACTTTTCTATCACATAAACATAAACTGCATGCATATAAGGATTATTAAAAGGAACACATTCATAGTAGACATAATGTTTACCTTGGAAAAACTCTCTCACAAGAAAAACCTAACAACTTCTCTAGATAAGATTCTTCAACAAGATACAATGTCAAATCTAGTGCTGACACTAGTTACAGAAACATAATAATGATATACAAGAAAGATACAAAATGAGCTCCGAGTAAGTGTGCCCAAAGAGAGAGAGAGAGATAGTAAGATACCCCCAAAGATTATGCTTCTTGTGTTCTTCACTTGTCCTCCTCGAGAAGTGTGCATCACTTGAGAGAGAGAAATGTACTTGCTTGATGATAAAATGAAGTGTGGAAATACTTTATTCAAATTCTTCTTTTCATTAGAAGTTTCCATAGTTAGGTCGGTTTGAATTTAATTTATTCTTTAATTTATCTTTTATTTACCTTTCAAGTTGACTTGCCATTTTTCCTTCTAGGGTCAATTTACCTATTTCATTGGGTTAGTTGTGCTCTTCATTTCTTTCCACTTTCTCTGGGGCTTCTTAAGAATATATTCCGATTCTAAATAAACATCAACACTCCCTATTAGCGAGGAATGTATTCTTCTTACACGATCTTCAACACTGCTTGTATTTTGGAAGTTCTTCTTCAATGTTCTTTAGGATTGTTATTATTCTTCCTTTTATTCTTTTCTTGCGGTTGAGTTCTTCTTGTTGAATTCCAGAATCTTCTATGGTCTAGTGAATTTCTTTGTGAGCTTGCCATCTTTCGTGATGTTCTCCAGGGCCTAACCACTTCCAAGTGGTTTCTTTCTTCTTAATCTCATTGTGCCGCACTACCCAAATATATGGCTATTTGACCTCTCTAAGAGGTTTGATTGTTCCCCAATAGTCCCGACTATAACTCAATCAAGTATGTGATAGTCACTTAAAGTCTTAGAGACCTTGGCTATTGTCTGATAGTCATCTGAGGTATTGACTACGTCTTTGCTCATGTGGGTTCAGTCCACAAGAAATACTACAACCCTTGGTTGTCTGATTCATGTACCATGACTTCTCGGTATCTGAGCCATGTGCCAATGCATGACTTACTGATGTTTGAGTCAAGTATTATTGCGTGACTTATCCGTGTCTAAGCCATTTATCGCTGCATTAATTTACTTTAGACAAAGGCTTGGTAAGTATATTGAAAACCCGTTAATCCGTGGATATGTACTAGAGCTTAATTGCTCCCCTTTGCTCCATGTCTCAGATATAACGGTATTTGATCTCTATATGCTTCGACTTGCCAGGAAACACTAGATTATTTGAAAGCTTTACACAACTTTAGTTATCACAGTAGATCCAAGTCGTCTCTAACTCTTGATTAAAGAACCCTGCAAGTAACTTTTAGATCCATATTGCTTCACGACTGGAATTCTAGCTTAGTATGTACTTTGCCTCTGCAATACTAAATGCAATGGGTGTTTGTTTCCTGCTGGTCCATGAGATCATTGATTATCCCAAGCTAAGTGATATCCTTATGCTTTTTTCTTGTCCATTGCACTTCCTTCCCAATCAGAGTCTGCATACCCTTACAATTTCACTTCATTGTCTGAGACATATACAAGTCGATAGATTTAAAAATAAGCCAAATCGGTTTCAGTTTTGGTTTCGGTCGATTTACCAGTTTGATGGTCGATTGAGTCAAATCGGTCTGTAGATCAGTTCGGTTGACCGGACCAGCCGATTTGGACACCAAATCGATTGGTTCAATACCGAATTAGTCAAATCGGTCGATTTATGTAATAAATCGGTTGAGTTATTGATCATTTTTGCGTGGGGTCTGCATACTTCAAAAAACACAAGATTTTTCAATTTTTTTGGGGGCGGGTTTCTCTATTCTTCGTGTCATGAATGAAGTTGAACTATGAGACAACTGTGGGGATAATGCGGAGTGGACCATGGGATTGTGTGAGTGAAGTTGAACTATGAGACAATCATGGGGACAATGCTAAGTGGATTGTGGAATCATGGAACATACTAGCAGTGGAGTAGTGGAGCAATGGAGCCTTGGAGTAGTGGACCTTGTTGATTGAAAATTTGCACAATACACTTTGTGCCATTTTGATATATTCCTTGTTTCCTAGATATGTAATACACGATACACTTTGTGCAATTTTGATATATTCCTAGTCTCCTAGATATGTATTGCACAATACACTTTGTGCCATTTTGATATATTCACTATTATATGGTATATACATGAGAAGACTTTGGATATTTTGTCTCTAATGCTTTGGAATCATGGATTAGAATCTTGAAAATATTGTTTTTCTTTAAAATTTAAATATTTTTATGTATTTTTTAGTAAACTGATTCATTAAATTCAAATTGACCGATTCATTACTGATTTCGATTCTGATTTTTTAAAATTGTTTGAGTCCATATCCAACCATATCCTTCAAGTATCTCAACACATGCTTTGGTGTTATCAAATCTACATGTCTAGGCTCAACCATGTACTGACTCAAAGTGTCCACTACAAAACATATATCTGGTCTGGTGTTAACCAGATACATCAAGGATCCGATCATTTGTCTGTACATCGTGGGATCCACTAGGTTTGAAGAAGAGTCACTCAAAATCTCTAGATTCGTCACCATTGGTGTGGCCATGGACTTGCAACTCATTATCCCAAATCTTTTCAGGATCTCTATTGTGTATTTTCCTTGACTAAGGAAAATATCATATGATCTCTGCCACACTTTTAAGTAATGCATCATACCTAGATTCTTCATTTCGTATTCTATTGCAATCTCCCTCTTGCACTTATCTATGAGATTCTTGTCCCTTGTGAGAAACATGTCATCTACATACAATAGTAATATCACTGGTTGGCCATCCACAACCTTGTAGTAAAGGTCAGGAACTGCTTCACTCTTGCTAAAACCCAAGCTCATAAGAAATCTATCTATCTTGGCATACCATGCCTTGGGTGCTTGCTTAAGGCCATACGAAGCCTTCTTCAATTTACACTTGTGATTCTTCATCAAGAGTCTCAAATCCTGGAGGTTTCTCGATATACACTTCTTCAATTACACCATTCAAGAAGGTGATCTTGACATCCAATTGGTGTAATTTCCATACCATCATGGAAGCTATGGAGATAATAGCTTTAATAGAAGTGTGTTTGGCCATTGGAGAAAACATCTCGTCATAATATACTTCCTCTTTATGAGAAAATCCTCTAGACAAGAATCTTGCTTACGCTTCCATCTGCAGCATGCTCGATCTTGTAAAGTTATTTACTACTGCATTTTTTGGATCCTCGTGCTCTTTTTTTGTCCTCATCCATGTGAGACTTCTTGGATTTGTTGAAGGTTGTATCTTCATCAAAGGTGACATCCCTGTTGATCTGATCTCTTTGTCTGGGGATGTGTGTTCTATAAACCTTTGAAGTCCTATTGTACCCTTCTTTTCTGAAAGTCCCATCTTCAGGAATCTTGTCCTCCATTATCTTGTGAGAACACTTAATCTAGGCGTAATTGTCATATTGGATACTTCTGCCCATAAGACATGGGTAAATCTTGATCATGGATACATTCTTTCACGACCTCCATAGTGGACTTCACAAAAATGTCCACAAGGGTTAACCAGTATCCAATGTATTCTCCATCAAAAAAAAAGTTACGCTACTTATCAATAAGATAACAATTCAATTTAAATAAATAAATAACACTTATTTCACAAAACATTAAATACTTATCTTTGCTTGTTTGGTTGACTCCAGCCTCCTCTTCTTCTGGTTTCGGGGATTAAGAGGGAGTCAACCAATCTTGGTGCTCTATGCCTCCTAGCATAGAGCACCAAGATTGTAGAACTTTGATCAAGTTTTGAATTCTTGAAACTTGCTGAAAAATTTCATCCTTGGTCCTCATGTCTTCTGGATGCACTAAATCCAAGATCACCTTGGATCTACCTTCATAGTTTGCGAAAGGTCCCTTAGCATTATCTGCAAACTTCATTATGCTTCACCTGGATCTAGCTAATAAGAGACTTCTCTTACTCTTTAACTACATGCTTGGAATTGTTTCCAATTTTCTTCTAAAGAACTTCTGTAACATGTCAAGTGCTTAGAAACACCACTATCCACTGGACAAACACCACTCCCTTGAGTGATATTACTTTAAAGGACAAATTCTTCACCTGATGTCTCCTTTGACTTCTTGTATTAAGTAGGTTCATCATCATCCACCATATGAGCATGATACTTTCATTTTCCCTTTTTTGTTCTCTCGAGTGTGATTTCTTGCATAGTGTCCCAACTTGTTACAATTGTAACACTTGATCTTGGACATATCCTTCTTATTCTTCAATGTTGAGTGCCAAGTGCTTGATTTTCTTCATCATTCGTCTTTTACATCTTGGAGATCAACCTTGCTTCTTCTTGAGTACAATCTACCCATAACTTACCAAACTTGGGTAGCTTTTTCCTTGCACAGATGCCTTGAACAAACGCATCCCAAGAAGAGGGAAAACCATTCAAGTTGTCAACACAAGCTCTTTCTCTTCTACATGAACTCCAATCTCTGCTAGTTGATCCTTGATCTGAGAAGCCCTTTAAATTCGAAGAACATTGTCTCTAACTTGTCCATCATCACATTCCTTAACTGATGTCTTAACAATAACTTCCTGCTAGTATTCTTGCTTTCATAAAATCTTGTCAAGGCCTCAAACATTTCCGTACGAGTCTTCAATTCTGACACATGAGAGATCAAGCGGTCCTTGATTGAATCATATATAATTCTTTTTGCTTTGACCATATTCTTCTTGTACTTTGCTTTAGCCTCCTCTTCTTCTGGTTTCGGGGTAGCTTTTTTGACATAATCTAAGAGATCATTTTCTTCTAGAATGAGAAGTATCCTATGCTTCCAAGATATGAAAGTTATCTACTCCATCCAATCTATCCTCAACCCTTAGATTGGTTGACATAATGCCTAGGACTCGAGAAACCCCAAAAATTTGTTGGAGCTAGGTTCCTGCTTTTATGGATCTGTTTTTTCATATATGTTTTTCCAAACTGCTTTTTAAAGCTATTTAAAAAAAATAATATTTCAGATCTGCCTTTTCAAACTATGAATGGCCTTTTTCAGAGTAACTCTAATGCCATGTTGATTTTTCTTAGTTGTTACATGTCTTTAAACACTTTTTTATCGTATAAACATAACTTGCATGCATATAAGGATCACTGGTGCATCTCTATTTTTATGACTCTCAATTTTAAAGTCCTTGGTTGCAATATTCTTGTCATCAATGCAAGGCAAATTGTAGGTTTTTTCTCTTCTTTTCCTGGATCCTTAGTCTTATTGACATTCCTTAGGTGGGGTGGAGTATATTTTACATCAAGTTATTTTTCTCTTGGAAGCAAGAACTCTCCTTCCCTATAACGTTGCCTAGTGCATGTGATTGTTGCTAATGATATTTTGAGCCCAGTGCCATCATATATTTTTGTTCGATTATGACTTGTACCCAATAATGGTTTTATTTTCCAAGTCTGGGATTTTACTTGCCATTCATTATTTTGCAATGACATAAACTATTTTGCACATTGGTGACCTAGAGACTAGTTTCGACCATAATTGTGACAATTGTTTCCCTTATTTCTTTCCCTTTTTGAGTGGTGGAAATTAGTGCGCTGACATTGGTTTATGGATTAGAAATGGTTATCTAGTGGATCAAAATCTACCCTTCGTTGACCATTTGAACCATCTGTATGTTCCTTCAAATGAATGCAAGAAGATAATTTGGGAGTTGCACTAAACTTGGGGGACAAGGACTTTGACATGAAGAACACAATGCCATCAAATTGTTAAGTGCTTGTGCCATCATTAAACCTTCAATCAAGAAGCAAGCATTGTACGTTCATTTTCTCAGTCTATAGTAAAACTTGGGAGTTAGTCTCCATGGATTTCTTGTAAGGTTGCCCTTAGCCAAACATGGTCACAATTGTGTTGTGGCTGTAGTCTCCATGGATTTCTTGTAAGGTTACCCTTAACCAAGCATTGTCACAATTGTTTTGTGGCTGTAGTCTCCATGGATTTCTTGTAAGGTTGACCTTAACCAAGCATTGTCACAATTGTTTTGTGGCCGTAGTCTCCATGGATTTCTTGTAAGGTTGCCCTTAACCAAGCATTGTCACAATTGTGTTGTAGTTGTTGATTGGTTTTCTAATATGATGGTTTTGACACCTTGTAAGAAGAGTATCACATCAAAGGCCATGTTTGGGTTGCCAAAAACCATTGTTTTTAATAGGGACAATAAGTTCCTATCTTATTGTCCAACATTTGGTCTAGAATGGATATCAAGCTAACCAAATCCACTACACCAAATTGATGCACATGAGAAGATATCAATAAGATGATTGTACACATACTCATACTGTACAACTCCAAGCATCCACGTATGTGGGATGGAACCCTTTGTTACAATCAACACAATTACAACAAAACTCTTCATAGTGCTAGCTACGGCAACCGTTTTAAGGTGTGTCAAACGTTCCAACCATTGGTCCCATTGATATAATCTTGCGTAGTGCATCAACCCAAGAGTCCTTCCATGCTGAAAACAGAGCAAAAAAATCATTTAACATATCCAACATATCTAGCAACAAGTTCAGCAATTTCCACATATAGCAACACAATTAGTGTCGAGTTTCACACAAATTTCAAGTTGGTGATAATGTATGTTTGCACTTGCAAAAAGCACAACCCATAAGCCATCACAAAAAGATCAAACCACTCCAATATCGCTTCACCATCACTAAGGCTATGGGTAACAATGTTCCGAGTTTATAAAATTCCATCCTTCCTCAGCTTACACCATATTTTTAATGGTGTGCTGCTTCAACCGTACTTTCTGCTTCCGTTGGATACCTCAAAGGTTGCACAACACTTGACCACTATAGGGCTCAATTTGGCTACATAAAGCAAGTTACATAAACCAATGCATGGACATCAAAGGTTGCACAACACTTTGCCACTATAGGGCTCAATTATGGCTACATAAAGCAGGTTACAATAGACCAAGGCATGGACACCAATTGAAGAGCACCCACAAGTAGAATATAAATTTCTTGTGGGTCATCAAAGCTGAGCAACTTCTTCACTCGGACAATTGGTTCACCATGAATAAAAATTAGGGAAGTTCTCCCGTCCAATACAAGGGATTGACAAAATGGAGATAAGATCTACTCAAAGGGGAAGCAATGATTTAGGTGATGATACATAGTCATTATAAACAGTCCCGACAATGACCTTTTTCAACTGTCGAACTTCTTGTGCTTTTTCAAGACCTGCCTATATGTCTTCACGATTTTGACAGCTTAAGAAGTGCATCAAGACTCAACTGCAAATTATTTTCCCCAACAAGATAAAGAAAACTAAAAACAGATCAACGAATGACAAGTGCTTGCCCCAACAAGATAAAGAAAACTAAAAACAGATCAACGAATGACAAGTGCTTGCCCCAACAAGGCTTCTATTTTTGCATATAGCACAACAAGCACACTCAGCACTATCTTTGAGTTAGGGTTAGGGCCCTTACATTTTAGGATTTTTACTCTTACAGATATTTTTACATTATTTTAAACTGAAGTTTCAACTTATTGTATTGAACATTTTACAAATAAGTATAAGCAAACACATTTCTTCTCAGAAATAGCTACCACCATTCTAGCCATTATATTTATACAAATTTTTCACAATTCTGCGTAATAGAATTTGGTCAATGCTATCTTTTAGTATATTTTCAACATAGTTTGAGCTACAAAAGTTAATTGTTTGGTTGATGAAAACCATCACAACTTTACTCAAATATTGGAATGAAGATTGAAAACAAGGGACGGCAAATTAAGGAAGCAAATACAAACTGATTTACTCAAGATTTAACACATCAAACAATGCCATTAAAGATGATACCAGTATATTAAAACCATAATATTGAAAGGCACTCCATGCGTGAACACCTCAAGGAGGCCATCTCAATCAAATTAAGATTCTAAGTTGCCAGTCAATGAAATATTAATGGGTCTCCAAACGGAAATCTTGGCTAGTCCAGGGGAATGGAAGCAGGGGGAGCGTATAATATTGCTTGCTGAATTGGAATGGAGCGCACAACAACTAATGAGATAAAATTGACAGCTCTGTAAGGATTCAAAGTCTGTCTAGTTTAAATATCAGTAAGTTCTTGGTTATGAAAGATTCGAAGTTGGTGTTTGGCTGGTGTACTTATTTAGTAAAAGTTTAAAACCACCCTAAAAAGGGCCAACTGACGTGAAAATGTTTCCTTAATAAAAACTTCCCTTTCCATCCAAACTTTCAGGTATTAAACTAAAAAATCATTCGTCCCATGCATCAACTTACATTTTTGTGCATCAAGTGCTTAGCTGTAAAAACAGCCATTCATTTATAATTAAAAAAAAAAGACTGAATTTATTCATTTACTTGTCTATTGTTACTTCCGCTGAGTACTTGCCAGCTTGTGGTCCCAGGTTCGAACCCTGGCGGTCACCTTGGTCCTCCTCACAGGGTCAATTCAATTTCTAACCAAGGCAGGGTGGGTTATATAGTGGTAGCTACAGGAATCGACCTCTGATCTGTAATGGACACCTGTTTGACCAGGATTGTAGTTGCCGATTCTCCCATAGACCAAAGTTAAAAAAAGAACGCCCATTCATTTAAAGGTAGATAAGTACCTAGTAGAGTATATATCTATATTAAGAAATATGTACAATTTTCAAAAGCACCAAACATCATGTTAATCAAATATACTGACAGCATTACATGATTCAAGTTCCCAAATGCATAAGTCCAGAACTGGAACTTAACACTGTGTCCAAGCAGGTAACCACTGATGTGATACCTGTTATAACTCAAAGCAGAACATTCTAAGACCTACATTGCTCAATGACTGCCAGAGACCTTATAAAAGTGATGCAATGTCCAGAAATAATCAGTGTATTGCAACTAGACTATTCTATCCAACATACTGAAACTGCAGCAGAAGATTGCTTGTGTTCATGTCACTATTTCACGGACAAGCCAATCAAGACTAGGATAAGCAAAGTACAAAATGAGAAAGGATGGCAAGGCAAATAGAATAGTTATCAGACAATACAGAGCCAGAATTGCTGCACTTGCAGGTATTACATATAAGACGATCAAAAGGAATATAATGACTAGAGGAAATTTTGCTGTCATCTGCACAACGATAACCAATGACTTGCGGAATGAAGCATGCAGCATGTTTGGATTCATATAATTGCGAACCACATCAATTATACCATTTGACCTTTGAGAAGGATGCTCCACATGTGCACAATGTCTGTGATTAGCTGACAAGATAGATGCACTTCCAGAATCCAGACCAGTATTTGTAGGCAGAACTCCCTGATCCCCTCCAATAGATCCATGCAGTCTTCTTTCATCATTCATACTTTCTACCATCCAAAGTAAAAAAAAGTTCTTTCGTGGAAATTTAAGGCTGCCTTTCCAAACCAACCTAAAGGATAAGAGCTGGCACCATGGGCAAGAAATGAACAGAGGAAGCTGCACAGGTAGTGTAGGAAATTTCACAGTTGCCCACTGAAGACCAAGAACACAGTTTTTGCAGAGTGTATGACCACACCATAGGACATATGGTACATTCTCTACAATATTGAACGACTCCCAGCATATAGGACACTCCAATCTTTCCTCTGCACTTTTCCTGGAAGAAACTTCATCATCTGAGCATACAGAAGCTTGTCTGCCCTTAAACCCCATTGTTCCGGATATAGCATTTGATGCAAAGCTCCACATGGTTGGATGCTCTGAATCTTCTGAAAGGATTCAACTCTTCTGAAATAGTGGCATAATGATCGTCTAAAAATCAGATAGGATGGTCAAACCACCATGTCAGGACTTCAAATTTGAGAAACAATAAGCTGCTGATCAGCTAGATTGAATCCTAAATGGGAGCAACCACTAGTTCAACTGAATTTTGGATAGATACGCCTTGTCACACCTGCATGTAGAACAATGGATATCTTAAGAAACTACAAACATAGAAATCTAAGCATTTGACGAAAAGAATGATGTTGCAAGAGACACTGAAGTGCAGGCACAGTTAATGACTTATTCAGCAATGGCAAACAGCATTTTCATCCTGCAAGGGTAAAAATAAGTACTATGCACACTACATGAAATATATTAAATATACGAACCCAATAAATACTCTACATTTAGGTCAATATACTTGTTAATGTTGGAGCTTCTCATATGCCCATTACTTGAGTCCAAAGAGAATTAAAGAGGAAGTTTGGCTTAGATTGAAAACCTTGAAAAAGGTGCAATATTTATTGTAAGTTTTACTCCCTTCTACCTTGACCTTTTAATATTTGAGCTGCTTAGGCATTCAATTAAGTAGCCAACATGGTTAATTCACTACCTGCACATCAAACATGAAAATATCCTATTTAGATCGCATACATGTAAATCATTGGAATGACAAGGAAACTTCAACCACAACCCCTTTCAAATTCAATCGCCTTACATTCATGACACTGGGCTCATCCACTCACCAGACCAATTCTGGCACTTTCATTCCTAGACCAGCATCATTACAGTGCTAGTGTTTTTAAAGTAATTCTATCATCTCATTTATACTTCCCTTGATTTCTTGTGTATCCTAATTTTTTTAAGTATATATTAACAGTGCATCAAATTTTGGAAGATTTCTTGCATATACAAATAATAGACAACCATTTGATGCCTTTTATCACAATCTAGATGTTGGAATATTTTATATTCCTTGGAAGGTATCCATGTCTTTGTATTATGTCGGAAGATATCCACAATCTTATGTAAAAGAGTAATACATTATATCACATATTCATTATGGTAAAACATACTATTATCACAAATCTTGTAGATGCCCTGTGAGGTGATCCTATTCAAGACGGCAAAGGAAAGGCATATTAAGTCATGACCTATGGTATCCAAGACACTTCCGAAAGAACTCGGATGTCACACCAGTCAAAGATACCGGCACTTTGGACCCAGTGAAACACTAAGCCCAGGGGGCGTCCCTAAGACCAAGAAACCCTAAAATTATGGATATTGAACAGACAGACAAGGGAAACTTGGTTGAACCTCTTAGTTGAATGATTAATTATAGTTTGAAACGAAAACCGTGAGATTCGGAGTATCCAGGTGAAAAAGCCCTAAATCTTCCCTAGGGTTTACATAGGAAAATTGGGGTCTAAGGCAGATAGGTAAAATTAATTGAACTTGGACACTAGAATTGGTTGTTGGGTGCAAGATTAAGTGATTGGAGGTAAAACCAACAATACCCAATTTGTGGTTTTGTGAGTAAGACCACTTTCCCCAAAGGGGGCGTTTTCCCTAGAAACAGGCAAGTGCTTTAAGCAGGTAAATGGGGTCTGATTAAGCCAAGAATTTGAATCTAGGGGTTTTGCATTAAATTAAAAGTGGGTTTTTAATCTTGAAGCTTGCCGCAAGCTAGAACTCATAGATCTGAGAAACGAGGGTTTTAACATTTATGGAATGATAAGCAATGTATATGCAGAAAATGAAAGAAGAGAAACTCACCTGAGAGACGTACCTACAATCTGTAGATGGATGAAGAAATGATGAGGAATGTCGATCTTCTGTCAAAATAAACTTTCCCGGTCTGGATCTTGGTGTTGCTATGCTTTATGCAGTCACCCTTGTGCCCCCACTCAACCTGCCAGATCATAGAAACATCAACCAATCAGACAAATGTCTGAGATCTACAAAATACGGAAAGGAAAAGGGAACAAAAAGTCATAAAGACAAAAATACTCCCTGAACCAAACACCCCAGAGCTGAGACGAAGGTGAGTTGCCCTAGAAGATTGCCCCTCTCTCTCCTAGCGCACCTCCTCCTGCAAATAAAATGGGTAAAGAAAAAATGCAAGATCTATCTTGGACGAAGCTCAGTATGGAAGAAAAAAAATGCCAATCATCAAATCAAAACATCCACAAGATACACAGATCAATAATCCCAAGCAAAAGATCTCTTTATTGATATTCCGGCGCCAGAGCTCATGAATTACAATGGGGGAGTCACCTCTCTTAAATAGTTTGAGAGAGACATAAACCCTAACTCACTTTATCATCCAACGATTGAGATTAAAAGATCATCAACAGTGAAGATCAACAATACATAACTTATCACATGGATCAAGTGATTGAGTCAACCAAAGGGGGCGTACTTTGCTCAAGGGCGCCTATCCTAAGTCAAAGTCTAAAATAACATAAAGTGTGATACATCAATACACTGAGGTGGGGTCACTTAGGGGCTTAATTCACCCTAGGCCCCTTTACAACTTCAAATCATAAGATATAATCATGAAATACATCAATAGCCAATCAAAGGGGGAACCCCTTGGGGGGGTTTTTCCTCCTTGGTTGAGCCATAACTAAATAATTTAGACATCTACTCACTGAAAGTTGTTGATCGGCTGCTCTGCTGAAATGAACTAGATCATCACCAAAATCATCTCAATGGACTCCTGAGTCTCAACCCTGGCAAGGAAATATAAAGCAAGGCTTTGAAGTGGAATGAAGTTGTAGAGATCCATGCTGGTACCCCATGTAAAAATAGCCCAGAATACAAAAAAAGAGAAGTATGCATGCTACATCATCGAAGCCTGGTTGAAAATGTATATGTGATAACATATACTCTTGATATCCATCATTATATAAAGAGATGTTATTTAGGAGAATATATTATCCCACATGTAATATGTGAGAGTAATTCCTTCTCATCTCTTGGTATATAATAGGGTCAAGGGAGTCACATCATACACAACAACTTGATCTTTTTGTATTGTATTGGGGTTTCTGGCATTGCTCTCTTGTAAGCTTGTTGTAAAGGAAAGTATCATATGG